>AWOL01S0011833.1:0-24663 GCA_000715115.1 Nicotiana otophora
GGAGCTTAGTGAGTCAGTGGTAGAGGTTAGGCGTGTGAGTGATAGATTGATGGCGATTAAGTTAGTAGTTGGACGAAGCACTCTGAATGTCATTAGCGCTTGCGAGCCGCAAATGGGCTTGGACGAGGAGGTTAAAAGGCGATTTTGGGAGGAGTTGGATGAGGTGGTGCGGGGTACTCCACCTACGGAGAAGTTATTTATAGGAGGGGATTTCAATGGGCATATTGGGTTGTTTGCTAGTGGCTATGGTGAGGTACACGACGGCTTCGGTTGTGGGGTTAAGAACGGGGGAGGCACTTCACTGTTGGATTTCGCTAGAGCTTTTGAGTTGGTGATCGTGAACTCTATTTTTTCGAAGAAGGAGAAGTATTTGATTACTTTCCGGAGTATGGTGGCTAAGACTCAGATTGATTATCTTCTCCTCAGGAGGTGTGATAAGGGGCTATGCGAGGATTGTAAGGTGATCCCGAGTGAGAACCTCGCAACACAGCATAGACTCTTGGTGATGGACATCGGTATCTTGATAAAGAGGAAGAAGGGATTTGTACGGGGTCAACCAAGGATCAGGTAGGGAGCCTTGACTAAGGATACTGCGCTGGAGTTGGAGGGGAAGTTGGCGACGATGGGAGCCTGGAAGAGTGGTGGAGATGCTAGCGGTAAGTGGACGGCAACGGCAGATTGTATAAGGGAGGCGGCGAGAGAGGTACTAAGAGTCTCGAAGGCATAATCATGTGGGCACCGAGGCGACTGGTGGTGGAATGACGTGGTCCAGAGTAAAGTGGACGCAAAGAAAGCGGCTTACCTTAAGTTAGTGGAGAGCACCGACAAGAAGCAGATGAGAGCGAACAGAGAAAGGTATAAGGAAGCTAGGAGGGAGGCGAAAGTAGCGGTCACGGAGGCTAAGACGGCTGCGTTTGGGTGGCTGTATGAGGAATTGGGGGGTAAAGGTGGGGACAAGAAGTTATTTTGGCTGGCCAAAGAGAGAGAGAGGAAAGCTCATGATCTGGAGCAAGTGAGGTGTATTAAAGACGAGGAAGTTCGTGTATTAATGGAAGAAGCCCAAATTAAGCAGAGACGACAATCATATTTTCATAGACTTCTGAATGAAGAGAGAGACCGAAACATCGAGTTAGGGGAATTGGGGCACTCCGAGAGTCACCAAGACTTTAGGTACTGTGGGCGTATTGAGGTGGAGGAGGTCGTGGGAGCAATGCGTAAGATGAGCCAGGACAAAGCGATTGGACCAGACTAGATTCCAGTGGAATTTTGGAGGTATGTGGGTAGAGCAACTTTGGAGTGGCTGACTGAGCTGTTTAATATTATTTTCAGGACGAAAAGGATGCCAGATGAGTGGAGGTGGATTACGATGATCCCGCTGTACAAGAACAAAGGGGATATCCAGAATTGTAACAACTATAGGGGTATTAAGCTACTAAGTCATACCATGAAACTTTGGGAAAAGGTGGTAGAAGGGAGGGTAAGGAGGGTGGTGTCAATATCAGATAACCAGTTCGGGTTCATGCCAGGTCGTTCTACAACAGAAGCTATCCACCTTATCAGGAGGTTGGTGGAACAGTACAGAGATAAGAAGAGGGATTTGCATATGGTATTTATTGATCTAGAGAAGCCGTATGACAAGGTCCCTAAGGACGTTCTTTGGAGATGCCTGGAGGTGAAAGGTGTGCCGGTAGCTTATATTAGTGCAATAAAGGATTTGTATGATGAAACTAAGACTCGGGTAAGGACTATGCGAGGGGACTCAGAGCCTTTTCCGGTGGTTATGGGGTTACACCAAGGATCTGCGCTCAGCCAGTTCTTATTTGCTCTGGTGATGGACGCACTGACACACCATATTCAACGGGAGGTGCCATAGTGTATGTTGTTCGCTGATGATATAGTTCTGATTGATGAGACGAAAGGCGGCGTGAATGATAGACTGGAGGTATGGAGGCAGGCCCTGGAGTCTAAAGGTTTCAAGTTGAGTAGGACCAAGACGGAATATTTGGAGAGTCAGTTCAGCGAGGGGTTGGGGGAAGCGGGCGTGGAGGTGACGCTTGACTCGCAAGTCATCCCTAAGAGAGAGAGTTTCAAGTATCTAGGGTCAATTATCCAGGGTGACGGGGAAATCGATGGGGATGTCACGCACCGTATCGGGGTAGGGTGGATGAAATGGAGGTTAGCGTCTGGAGTCCTGTGCGACAAGAAGGTGCCACTGAAACTTAAAGGTAAGTTCTATAGAGCGGTGGTTAGACCGGTCGTGTTGTATGGAGCTAAGTGTTGGCCAGTCAAGCATTCTCATATCCAGAAGATGAAAGTAGCCGAAATGAGGATATTAAGATGGATGTGTGGGTACACTAGACTGGATAAGATTAGGAATGAAGATATTCAGGAGAGGGTGGGCGTGGCTCCCATGGACGTCAAGATGCGGGAAGCGAGGCTTAGATGGTTATAGAGGAGGAGCCTAGAGGCCCCGGTTAGGAGGTGTGAACGGTTGACTTTGACAGGTACGAGAAGATATAGAGGGCGACCTAAGAAGTATTGAGGCGAGGTGATCAGGCAAGACATGGTGCACCTTCAGATTTTCGAGGACATATCTCTGGATGGGGAGGTGTGGAGGTCGAGCATTAGGGTTGTAGGTTAGGGGGTAGTTGAGCATTTTTCCAGCTAGTCCGATAGAGTTTGGTCTAGGTCTGCTAGCGGTTGTTGTTCATCACACGATTTTTATTTCCATAATTTATTTTTCAATTTTATTATTGACATACTTATTGCCCTTTCACTTATTTGTTGTCTCTTACAGTGCTGAATCTATTTGTCTGGTTTCTGTGTTGTTACAGATTTTTGTCTCTAAGCCGAGGGTCTCCTGGAAATAGCCTCTCTAATCCCGAGTAGGGGTAAGGTCTGCGTACACTCTACCCTCCCCAAACCCCACTAGTGGGATTACTACTGGGTTGATGTTGTTGTTGTTGTTTTACTTGTTGATTTTAGAATTCTTGGCATCTTGGAATTATGAGAGTTTCGATGTTAATAATTCTACTTTTGATTATCCTTATGCATATTGTGGAGGAAACCACCCATGGCAAAATTATCAAAATATTCCCGAGAGCGAGTTATGTGCACCAACTCAATCTTATGTGTGGAATGTGTGTGATATATGTGGTGGTCAAGATGGTCACTTTTATGTTGTGCTTATATTTCTTATCCTCCCCAACCCCTTACTATAATGGTTCTACTTTTTTGGTGAATTTAATAGGAACAAAGAACCTAGGGAAGATGACCTGAATCAGATCAAAGATATGTTAAAGTGTTTCATGGAACAAAGTAATGAGAAACAACTGCAAATACAAAAGCTATGTGATACTATCCAAAGGCAAGAGGCAAATATTCATAACCTGGAGGCACAAGTGAGTCAATTAGTTGAAGCATTTAATGCTCAACAAGCTGATATTGTTGATAGTAGCCAAAAGGAGCATGCATTAGATGCAGAAATTGAGGTACCAATAGAGGGGTCCATAGTAGAACACCAACAATCAATCAAATTAGAATTTGAGGATGTCGATGTTGTAAAAGAGATATTAGTCCACACTCCAAGTATTTTTCCACATTGTGTTTGGATGATGATATAGAAGTAGAGTCATCCGAGCCTCTTGAGGAGTCAAGGAATGAGGAACAAGGTGCCTACATTGTAGAATTCTTCTTGCTAGAAAGTCAGAATTACACACCTCGTCTAAAGGACAAGAAGTACAGAATACTACATTGTTCTATTGGGCCAGTCAGATTCGTTCCACCACCCCAAAAGCATGATCATAGAGCATAATCAAAACTTGGGGTCCAATTCATAAGTTCAAATTGGAGGCAGAAAGTGATTCGCGTCGTGCCGCGACGTTAAATCAAGCGCTTGTTGGGAGGCAACCCAGCTTTATTTTTTTATTTTATTTTATTATTTTTATTATTGTATTATTCTTGTAGTGTCTATTTTTTGATTTTCTAGGAACATGGAAAGCAAAGCCATTGGACTGATGCAACAACAAACCAAATGGTTAGAACTAAGTGTGAGGTACCCGCACGAAGGACTAGGCCTGGGAGAAGTCTAAGTACGTTATGAGCTGCTAGTGCTTCGGCCTTTGGCCTACCAGGGAGTTCCTTTTACCCTCTTATATTTATGGGTGTGCATTGGGGACAATGCACAATTTTAAGTGTGGGGTGAGGAGATTGTCTGGGTGACTTTCTATGCTATTTTAGTTGTGTTAGTTTAATTAAATAATTTTTTTATTTTTTCTTTTCGAAAAATAGAAAAGATTAGACTTTTCCCGACGATGGATCTCCTAGACAACTTTCTTGAGGGATTTAAGTCTAAAGAAAAAACAATTTCTTTGTAGGTAGTGTAGTAATTCCCCCTTGGTTTTTCTTTGTACCGCGGTTTTTTTCCAAGGGTTTTGTTTGAACCGGGTGTAGTTAGTTTTATTTTTTTTTGGAGTAGGAACCATTGTGCTATGAATTGAATTGAAACAATATCTCTTGACTTTGTTATGCCTTGAGAATAGTGAGTACTTTGGTTGTGATGCTTAGGCTCAGTTTTTGACTCTTTTATAAGTACCTTAAATTGTATAATCTTAACTTTGCTTAACTGCTTTGACTAGAGTGTCTTGATGAAACCAATCCTGAGTGAGTTATGTGCCATATGTGTGTGAGGTTTGTGTGTTATTCTGTGCATTGCAGTTTATGTCTAGAACTTGCCCCATGTGTTTGCCAAGCGAAATAGTAGTTTTGTTCAATCTTTGAAGTGATATAGGCGTTCTTTGTTGAGCCAGATATATATAGTTTACCCACCTAAATGTTATATAACGTAGTTAACCCCTTTGAGCCTATAATCTTGTTTCTTTGGTAACCACATTACAAGCCTTACCCCTTTGTTTGAATTAACCATATATTTGAACCTTGTCACCTCTCATGAGCACTTGAATTGTTATGAATTATGTAAAAATTAAAGTATGGGGTGGTGGTTCGGCTTTTGAGTGGAACAAATAAAATAAGGAGAAAGGTGCACCGTTTTGAAAAGAAAAAAAATATCAATAAAAGCCACTTGGATTGAAGAGAAAAAAAAAATATATATATATATATAGTTGTATTGTATGAAAAAATATTTATTGATGGTGGTGGCTAGTAATGTAATTCTGCTTAAAGAAGTATTGGGTAATATACATTGATGTGAAGGTGGAATTGTGGTTTGACATAAGTATGATCTTGATTGTTAAAGTATATGTATTAAAGTGCTTAGGGAGGTGTAGTCACTCTTTTATCCAAATATATCCTACCCGACCCACAGCCTACATTACAACCTGTTAAAGTCCTACTTGATCCTAGACTGAATGAGCTTGATTAGTAGAGTAGTACACTACGGGCAAGCCTATAGTGCATCTTTTGTGGCATATGAATGTTATTTCTAAGAGGGAGTGAATTCTTTCTATCTTGGGTTTCTAATTGTTCTTAAATTTTATTGTGTGTGTGGAACTACTCTCTTTTGTATTGTGAGGGCACTTGATTCATGAAGGAAAGGTAATGTCATTGACGTCCATGTTAGAGTAAGTAAGTGAGTTGTGAATAATGCATGGTACTTGCGAGTCAAATCTTGAGGTGAAGATGTTACACTCTTGTGCTAAGTCTATTTTAAAAATTCTTGGTGTGATGAGTTAGGAGAATTGTTTAAAAAGGTCGTGTCTATATAAAGTGTAGTTTGATTGCTCGAGAACGAGCAACATTTAAGTGTGGGGTAGTAATATTTGGCTATAATTATATATTTTTAGTCCATTACTTACCTTACGTTTAGGTGTTTTAATGCTAAACTATACTATATTTGTGCTTAATTGAGTCTATTTTATATGTAGGTACATTGAAGATGAAAGTGGGAGCAAAGTAGAGATTTTATATGTATTTTATACACTACAAGAATGAAGTATGATTATTTTAATTAGTAGGTATTTAATTACAAAGGAAGGTAAAAGTGTAACCAATGCAAAAGAAGACAAAAAAAGGAAACAAATCAAGAATTGAAAATAGAGACAAAAAAACGCGTGAATTTGAGAAAGTTTGAAATGGAAGCAGCTTCCAAGCAACGCTTGGTTATGGGAAAGTCAAACTAATGATGTTGTAACTGTATCACATGCTTCCACGTTTAAATTATGAATGTGTAATGTAATATTTTGGAGACTTATAAATGACGTAACTAATGGTAATGAATTGGTGTTGTTCACATGATCTTCTCATTGTCCAATCAATGAAATTTATCTTCTCTTTATTCATGGGTAAATTCGGGTAGAAGGCATCGTAGAGGCTTGCTTGACAGGGGTATCTCGGTTGAGCGTCGGTCGCGCTCCTTGATGTCGGGGTGTTACATGGAACATCTAAATACAATTCCGATATTGTCTACACAAAACTCAAACTCTGGTTAACTTTATAACTTAAGCCTCTAACCAAGAGACGAAGTGTCCCAATTCAATCCAAAACTTCCCCAAAACCAAACCAACTACCCCCTGAAGTCACATAATTAAAAATACACAAATATAAAGCATCAAGTAGGAGAAACAAGGCTAAAATACACAAAATAACTGGTCGGGTCATTACAGCTCAGCTGAAGGGAAGACAAGCAAGGAATAGAGTAACATCTATTTGTACTGAACAAAATGTGAGGTTAACAGAACAATTGCAGATTCAACAAGAGCTTTTAGGTTTTTTTCAGAAACTACACTTGAAGCCGTTACACTGCTACCTGGGATTGATATCAATACAGTTAGGGATGGTCTCTGTTTGTCACTTGCACAATAGCAATAGATGTTAGTGCCTCTGACAAGAGAGAATGTTCTATAAGCTGTGCAAGAATTGCCACCTGACAAATCACCATGAATAGATGGATACCCAACTGAATTTTTCAAGAATTCTGGTCAGTTATTTGAGAAGATGTCATACAAGCAGTGCTACAGTTTTTTGAAACATGTAACTTGCTGAAAGAGGTTAATTATACTACTTTAACACTTGTGCCCAAGGTTTAAAAACCAAATTATGTCAAAGAGTTTATACATATAGCCTGCTGCTCTACAAAGTATAAAGTTATAGCCAAAATACTTACTACAATGTTGAAAATGATAGTTGATCATCTGGTGGGACCATCCAATCTGCTTTCCTAGAGGGAAAAAAATATTCTAGACAATATCATTATAGCCCATGAACTAATTAAAGGATATACATAGAAATTAGTGTCCTCAAGGTGTATGATAAAGGTGGACATTAGAAAGGCTTACGACTTTGTTGAATGGAGCTTCTTGAGGAGACTGATGTTGGAGTTTGGGATACCATTTAAAATTGTTAATCTGATCATGGAGTGTGTAAGCACGGTTACCTATGCTCTCCTGATAAATGGAGGCTTGACTCCTAAATTCCAAGTTAGGAAAGGTTTACAGGAAGGCTATGTTACCTTATCTATTTGTACTGGTTATGAAATATCTAAATAGATCCTTGAAGCAACTTAAATTAAATCCTAACTTCAATTACCATCCTAAGTGCTCAATAATAGGAATTGTACATATTTTCTTTGTTGATGATTTACTGATGTGTTGTACAGAAGATAAGGTGTCTATTCACCTTATGATGAGATATTTTAAGTATTTTTCTGCCACATCAAGGCTGAAAGCAAACATGGAGAAAAGTTCATTGTATGTAGTAGATGTTTCAACACAGTCCAGAGACCAATACTAGATAAATTGCACTTCACCATTCGAATCCTACCTTTCAAATACCTAGGGGTTCCATTGTCCTTAAAGAGACTCACCGTAAGTCAATGCATGAGTTAGATGCTGGACAACTAGAATTTATCCTATTTAGGAAGAATTCAACTAATCAAGAGTGTTTTATTTGAGATGAAAACATATTGGGCACATGTATTCCTTCTCCCCAAAAAGGTGCATGATATGGTCACAAGTGTATGCAGAAACTCTCTACGGTATGGGGCTAATGAACATGGCAGAAGAGCCACTGTTGTATGGGATTCTATATGTAGACCAAAGTCTTCAGGGGGCTAAACATTATAAACTTTGCTTTGTTCAATAGAGAAGCAATAAGCAAACTACCATGGGCACTTACAAAGAAGAAGTATAAGCTATGGGTGTAACGACCCGACCTATCATTTTGTGTATTATAGCCATGTTACCCTGTTTATTTTTACTCTTATGATCATTGTTTGTTATGTGACATGTCGGGGTGATTGGGATTGGTTCCGAGGATATTTCAGAGTGAATTGCGACACTTAGTCTCAAGCCTACGGGGTCTCGGGGGCCTCGGGCGTGAATCAGATTGAATACGAATTCATCTTGGACTTGGTGTTTATTGCTGAAGCTTTATGGTTTCTGGTGTGATTGCATCTGCGGTAGGCTTGGCTGCAGATGCGTCTGAAGGGTCGCAGAAGCAAAGGGGGAAGCTTTAGGGAACACCAAAGATGTGGACCTTGGCCTACAGGTGCGGAGCAGCAGGTGCGACTAGGTGTGCGCAAGTACAAAAGATGAGCTGGGCAGGGGAGTCCACAGAAGCGGACGAAGGTGCACAGATGCGCTCTCGCAAATGCGAGTTTTAGTCCGCAAAAGTGGAATGTCAAACTTTGGAAGGAGCCGCAGATGCGGCCACTATTCCGCAGAAGCGGAGCTGCAAATACGGTTAAGTGACCGATGGTGCGAATTCACTAGTAGAGTTATATTCACTAGTAGAGTTATATTCGAAGGGTTTCATTATTTTTCTCATTTTAGGAGTTGTGGAGTTCGGCTAAGGGCGATCTTTGGAGTGATTTTCACCATAATTGAAGAGTTAAGTGAAGTTTACTCATTTGTTATGATAGATATTGATTTTCCATTGATAATTACACCTAGTTCATGTGTATTTGAGGTGAAATATGGTGGATTTTAGGCTATATTACTGGAGAGTGGGATTTGATGATTTGAGGGTCGATTTGTGGTTGGAATGGATGATTGTGGTATGGTCGATTTGTGGTTTGAATGGGGGATTTTAGGCTATATTCTCAATTTATATCTTATCTTTAATTTCTTTAATTCCATACTTAGATTCATATAATCATCTAAGGAGTGTACTCCAGACTTTGAGGGCGAAGAAGTTATATGCTAAATTCTCCAAGTGTGAGTTTTGGCTTGATTCAGTGCCGTTCTTGTGCCATGTGGTATCTAGTAAGGGGATTAAGGTAGATCCGAAGAAGATTGAGGCAGTTTAGAGTTGGCCCAGACCATCTTCAGCTACAAAGATTTGGAACTTCTTGGGTTTGGCAGGTTATTATCACCGTTTTGTAGACGGTTTCTCATCTATTGTTGCACCTTTGACTAGATTGACCCAGAAGAGTGCTTTTTTCAGATGGTCCGAAGAGTGTGAGGTGAGCTTTCAGAAGCTCAGAACTAAATTGACTAAACTCCAATATTGGTGTTTCCTATAGGTTCGGTATCTTACACCGTGTATTGTGATGCATCGCATATTGGGCTTAGTGCAGTGTTGATGCAGGATGGTATGGTGATTGCCTATGTGTCTTGAAAATTGAAGTTTCATGAGAAGAATTACTTTGTGCATTGGCAGCTATTGTTCATGCATTAAAGATTTGGAGGCACTATCTGTACGGTGTTCATTGTAAGGTATATATTGACCATCAAAGTCTCCAGCCTCTGTTCAAGCAGAAGGATCTTAATTTGTGACAACGGAGATGGTTAGAGTTGCTGAAAGACTATGATATCACCATATTATATCATCCAGGGAAGGCCAATGTGGTGGTCGATGTATTGAGTAGGAAGGTTGAGAGTATGGGCAGTTTGGTATATTTACCGGTAGCAAAGAGGCCACTAGCCATGGATGTTCAAGCTTTGTCCAATCAGTTTGTGAGATTGGATATTTCTGAGCCTAGTCAGGTTCTTTCTTGTGTTGTGGCTCAATCATCATTGTTGGAGCGTATCAAGGCTCTCCATTTTGATAATCTTCACTTGTTGGTATTGAAGGACATGGTGCATCGGGGTGGTGCTAAGGAGGTTAAGATTGGTGATTATGGTGTTATGCGGCTTCAAGGGCGGATTTTTGTTCCAAATGTGGATGGCTTGGGAGATTTGATACTTGAGGAGGCTCACAGTTTGCGTTATTCCCCAGATGTCACAAAGATGTACTATGACTTGAAATAGCACTATTGGTGGTGGATAATGAAGAAAGATATTGTTTCCTATGTCTCTCGGTGTTTGAAATGTTAGTAGGTGAAATATGAGCTTCAGAACTAGGAGGGTTGATTCAGATATTAGAGATACCGGAGTGAAAGTGGGAGCACATCACTATGGACTTTGTGGTAGGCTTACCATGATCTTGAAGACATATGAGGCAGTTTGGGTTATTTTGGACCGGTTGACTAAGTCCACACACTTCATTCCGGTGGTGACTTCCTATTCTGCAGAGCATTTGGCTCAAATTTGCATCCGGGAGATTATCCGTTTCCATGGTGTGCCCATTTCTATCATTTCTGACTAAGGCACGCAATTCACATCGCAGTTTTGGAGAGCAGTGCAACGAGAGTTGGGCACACGAGTTGAGTTGAGTACATCATTCCACCCTCAGATAGACAGGCAGTCCGAGCCACTATTCAGATCTTAGAGGATATGTTACGTGCATGCATGGATCTGTTTCTTCTGTTAGAAGAGCTTACCTACAATAATAGCTTCCAGTTGCGTATCTAAATGGATCCTTATGAGGCCTTATATGGGAGGAGACATCATTCTCCGGTCGGTTGGTTTGAGCCTGGGGAGGCTAGGTTGTTGGGCACTGATTTAGTCAGTGATGCCTTGGAGAAGGTAAAGGTGATCCAGGAGCGGCTTCGTACAACACAGTCCGGGCAGAAGAGCTATGCTGATAAGAAGGTTTGTGATGTTGCACACATGATGGGTGAGAAGGTTTTGCTTAGAGTTTCGCCCATGAAGGGCATGATGAGGTTCGGGAAGAAGGTAAAGTTGAGTCCTTGGTATGTTGGTCCTTTTGAGGTGCTTGAGAGATTGGGAGAGGTGGCTTATAGACTTGCATTGCCACCTAGTCTATCAGGTGTTGACCCAGTATTTCATGTTTCCATGCCCCGGAAGTATTTTGGGGACCCGTTGCATATTTTGGACTTCGGCACGGTACAACATGATGGGGATTTGACTTATGATGTGGAGCTGGTAGCCATTTTGGACTGGCAGGTTTGGAAGTTTAGGTCAAAAAATATAGCATTAGTGAAAGTTCATTTGACAGGTCAGTCGACCGAGGAGGCTACTTGGGAGACCGAGCGGGAGATGCGGAGCAGTTATCCACACCTATTTGATACTCCAGGCATGATTCTAGACCCGTTCAAGGATGAGCGTTTGTTTAAGAGAGGGAGAATATAATAACCCGGCCGGTCGTTTTGTGTATTGCAGCCCTGTTCCCCAATTTATTTCTTCTCTTATGTTCATTTGTGGTTATGTGACTTGCCGGGGTGTTTGGATTAGTTCCGGAGATGTTTCGGAGTGAATTGGGATACTTAGTCGCAAGTTGGAGGCCTAATTTGGAAGAGTTGACCGGAGTTTAATTTTTGTGTAGACGACTTCGAAATAGAATTTTGATGGTTCTGATAGCTTTTTATGGTGATTTTGGACTTAGGTGTATGTCTTAATTTGGATTTGGAGGTCCGTAGGTTGATTTGGTGCATTTTGGTGAAAGTTTAAGTGTTGAGGTTTGGAAAGTTAAGAAATTTGACCGAGAGTTGACTTTATCGATATCGGGTTCGAATTTCAGTTTCGAGAGTTGGAGTATGTTTGTTGTGTCATTTATGACTTGTGTGCAAAATTTAAGGTTATTCAGATTATTTGATATTGTTCGCCATTAGTTTTAGAAGTTGGAAATTCATTTGTTAATTAGGCTTAAATCGATGTGCAATTTGTGGTTTTGGTGTTATTTGATGTGATTTTAGGCTTCGAGTGAGTTTGTATTGTGTTTTTGGTATGTTTGGACGGGGTCCAAAGGGATTCAGGAATGAGTCAGATTGAATTCAGATTCATTTTGGACTTGGTGTTATTGTTAAAGCTTATGGTTTCTGGTGTGATCACATCTATGGTGGGCTTGGCCGCAGATACAGAGCCACAGGTACAGCTGAAGGGTCACAGAAGCGAAGGAAGAAACATCAAGGGAAGTCTGCAGATGCGGACCTTGGACCGCAGGTGCGGCCAGGTGTGCACAGGTGCGGAAGATGAGCTGGGAAGGGGAGTTCGTAGAAGCGGACGAAGGTGCGCAGATGCGCTCCCGCAGATGCGAGTTTTAGTCCACAGAAACGGAAGGCCAAAATTTAGAGGGAGGCACAAATGCGGCCACTATTCCGCATAAGCGGGACAGCCAATGCGATTAAGTGATCGCAGGTGCGGATTCAGAGGCAGAGTTATATTCTACGAGTTTTATTGTTTTTCTCATTTTGGGAGTTGTGGAGTTCGGCTAAGGGCAATATTTGGAGTGAATTCCACCATAATTGAAGAGGTAAGTGATGTTTATTCAATTTTGATGATAGATGTTGATTGCCCATTGATTAGTACACCTAGTTTATGTGTATTTGAGGTGAAATTTTGGGGGAGTTTAGGTTATATTATTGGAAAGTGCGATTTGATTATTTGAGGGTCGATTTATGGTTGGAAATAGATGATTTTGGTATGGTTGGACTCATAATTGAATGGGTGTTCGCAATTGTTAAATTTTGTAGGGTTTCGGGGTACGCGCCAGGGGATGACTTTTTCGGTTGACTTTGCATATTTGATTCAAGATATTAGCTTTATCATCTGAAATTATTTCCTGTGGCTATTATTAATGATATTAAGTTATTTTTGGCTAGATTCGAGCTGTCCGGAGATTGATACGCGTGGAAAGATTTGGCTTGCTTGAGGTATGTATCTTACCTAAACTTGGTTGAGGCACTAGTTTCCTGAATTATTTGTGTTAGCTACGTGCAATGGGTGCGCATATGTGTAGAGTTTGAGCCCATCTGCGAGCACCTGGGTATTTATCCATGTTCGGGGTAGTGCTTAGGCTATGATATGCCTAGAATTGACTGTTAAGATTTGAGCTATAATGTTTCTCATATTTGTAATCTTGTTGTAAACTATTTGAGCCATGTTTGAGGTTACATAAAGGCTAATTCCTTGAATGAACTTGATAATTGCTATTTCTTTGATGAAATTGCCGATTTGAGCTATGATAGAACACTTTGCATATGCCTACACTATAGCATATCATTTATACCAGTCCAGGAGCATGAGATCTATTATTCAATCATCATGTATATGTATTCTTGTATATTTGGACTCGATGCCTGTGAACACACCGAGTGGATTGTGGTTTGTGCCTATGACCACGTCGGGCAGATTGTGTTGTTATGCCTGTGACCATGCCGGACGGATTGTGTTGTTATGCATGTGACCATGCTGGGCTAGTAGCACATTCAATTAGCCATGCATGCGTGTGGATATGGATCCATCCCCTTAGGGTTACCCTCTCATGTTTCTATCTTGATGGTGTATATGCGTATATTGAGGAAAAATGATCAATGGTTTGGTACGCACATGGAAAAGTTGAGTAAAATCTAGTCAGTGTTTGGTTTGGATTTTGCATTTTATCTTTGCTTGCAATTTCCGTGGTTATTTACCTGATTCATTTGCATATCCTTATATGCCGTATCATTTACTAAGTAGAGTACTTGAGTAATTGTGCACATAAAGATAGTTCTCTATGTGCTTTATACTTGATCACATTGCTATTTTGTACTTGTTGAATTTATGAAACTATATGGTTATAGCAAGTATCATTTATAATTCTTGCTCCTTTTACCTCGCCGAGGTTAGTTATGATACTTGCTGAGTACATTCGGTCGATTGTACTCATTCTACACTCTGCACTTAATTGTGCAGATCCAGGTGTCGGGACCAGTCATCAGTAGCATATTTGCTTGTTGAGCCGAATATCGTGAGACGAGGTAGAGTTGCATTCTCATCCGCAGTCTTGGTGTCTCTTTTCTTATGTATTGTTGTAATTATTTTGGACAGTATCGTATTTCGTCATTTCAGACTTGCATTTTCGTATTAGTGCTCATGACTTTTTATTTATCAGTTCTGGGTGATTTATCATGTATTGGCTTTACTAGGCTATGATAAGGTTTCAGACTTATGTTATTTCTATATATTCTACTATTATGCTTCCTTATTGTTAAGTCCGGCTTGCCTAGCAAGTGTGTTAGGCGCCATCATGACTGGTTGAAATTTTAGATCGTGACAATGGGTCAAGTGGATTCGTAACCACTACATAAAAGCTAAGGAACTGAATGGCATGGACACACCAAGATAGGCTTGTTAGTTGGTGAGAAAGATTTTTGAGGCTAGGAAGTGGTTGACTGCAGGAACTTTTGAGTTGAATTCATATGTTTTTAAGGGGAAGTTTAACGTCAGGAAAGGATATACCTCATTTCAGCCACAATACCCAAAGGCTCCCTAGAAGTCACTACTCATGGCACAGGGTACACTTCCTAGGCATTTGTTCACTTTATGGATGGCAGTTCATCAAAGGCTAGCAACAATAGATAGGGAAGGGGGATTCAGGTCTCTACTGCATGTGTTTTCTGTACAGCTGATATAGTTGAGACACATAATTACCTATTCTTTGAGTGCACTTACTCTCTGGCAGAAACTTCTATGCTTATTTGGAATTTACAGACAGATTAGACAATGGCAAAGAGAAGTGGATTGGCTCTATACAAGGGTAAATAGCAGGAGCTCTAAATGGACTATGCTAGGATTTTCTTTTGCAGCTACTATATATCACACTTGGATGAAAAGGAACATTAGAAGATTTCAAAATATAAGGAGAGAAAATAGTGACAAAACTAGGAAAATTGTATTACTGTTGCACATTGTAGGAGAAAAGCACTCTAAATGGAGAAAAATATCGAATAGGCTGAATAGGTTTCCATGTTAATAGGAGTATATGTTGCTATAGATAGTGTATAGCACAAGATACTTAGTTGGTTATAATCTTTTGGGTATTTTTGTGAGACTGACTCTACAGTTCAAAGAGCGGACGGTTGTTTATAGTGACACTTGGTTAAATAAAAATTTTATTTTAATCAAAAAAATATAATATTAATAATAATAATAATAATAATAATAATAATAATAATAATAATAATAATAATAANTTGAGTAAAATCTAGTCAGTGTTTGGTTTGGATTTTGCATTTTATCTTTGCTTGCAATTTCCGTGGTTATTTACCTGATTCATTTGCATATCCTTATATGCCGTATCATTTACTAAGTAGAGTACTTGAGTAATTGTGCACATAAAGATAGTTCTCTATGTGCTTTATACTTGATCACATTGCTATTTTGTACTTGTTGAATTTATGAAACTATATGGTTATAGCAAGTATCATTTATAATTCTTGCTCCTTTTACCTCGCCGAGGTTAGTTATGATACTTGCTGAGTACATTCGGTCGATTGTACTCATTCTACACTCTGCACTTAATTGTGCAGATCCAGGTGTCGGGACCAGTCATCAGTAGCATATTTGCTTGTTGAGCCGAATATCGTGAGACGAGGTAGAGTTGCATTCTCATCCGCAGTCTTGGTGTCTCTTTTCTTATGTATTGTTGTAATTATTTTGGACAGTATCGTATTTCGTCATTTCAGACTTGCATTTTCGTATTAGTGCTCATGACTTTTTATTTATCAGTTCTGGGTGATTTATCATGTATTGGCTTTACTAGGCTATGATAAGGTTTCAGACTTATGTTATTTCTATATATTCTACTATTATGCTTCCTTATTGTTAAGTCCGGCTTGCCTAGCAAGTGTGTTAGGCGCCATCATGACTGGTTGAAATTTTAGATCGTGACAATGGGTCAAGTGGATTCGTAACCACTACATAAAAGCTAAGGAACTGAATGGCATGGACACACCAAGATAGGCTTGTTAGTTGGTGAGAAAGATTTTTGAGGCTAGGAAGTGGTTGACTGCAGGAACTTTTGAGTTGAATTCATATGTTTTTAAGGGGAAGTTTAACGTCAGGAAAGGATATACCTCATTTCAGCCACAATACCCAAAGGCTCCCTAGAAGTCACTACTCATGGCACAGGGTACACTTCCTAGGCATTTGTTCACTTTATGGATGGCAGTTCATCAAAGGCTAGCAACAATAGATAGGGAAGGGGGATTCAGGTCTCTACTGCATGTGTTTTCTGTACAGCTGATATAGTTGAGACACATAATTACCTATTCTTTGAGTGCACTTACTCTCTGGCAGAAACTTCTATGCTTATTTGGAATTTACAGACAGATTAGACAATGGCAAAGAGAAGTGGATTGGCTCTATACAAGGGTAAATAGCAGGAGCTCTAAATGGACTATGCTAGGATTTTCTTTTGCAGCTACTATATATCACACTTGGATGAAAAGGAACATTAGAAGATTTCAAAATATAAGGAGAGAAAATAGTGACAAAACTAGGAAAATTGTATTACTGTTGCACATTGTAGGAGAAAAGCACTCTAAATGGAGAAAAATATCGAATAGGCTGAATAGGTTTCCATGTTAATAGGAGTATATGTTGCTATAGATAGTGTATAGCACAAGATACTTAGTTGGTTATAATCTTTTGGGTATTTTTGTGAGACTGACTCTACAGTTCAAAGAGCGGACGGTTGTTTATAGTGACACTTGGTTAAATAAAAATTTTATTTTAATCAAAAAAATATAATATTAATAATAATAATAATAATAATAATAATAATAATAATAATAATAATAATAATAATACGGGCACTAGGAGCCAGGATGAGGAGTTGTAAAATAATATTTCGGCCATCAAAAGGGAGAGAGTAAATCGAGTTCCTTAATATCCTATTTTATACAAAGGTAATCGATCACTCCATAAGACTAGTAATTCTTTTTGACTTTTATTTTCGTTTTAGAATTGAATTAGTTTTCCATTATTCTTTCGGTTTATCTGATACCCTATTGATTTTTGAATGAATTAGTAAGCTATTTCTTTCTAATCAAATAAGACTGAATGGGTTAGATTCAGGATTCAAATATAGATTTTTTTTAAAAATAAAATATACCACTATGTTGGGTGCTTAGTGGTGTTTTTTATTATATCCTAAAACCAAAACAAAGTGTCAAAGTGTCAAAATGTCTCACAAAATGTATGAACGTAAAAAATGGAACTACATCACACCTATTACCAAAGTTGAGCAATGTACCCAACTTTGGTAGTACACAATGAACTATGGCATACTTATAATAAAAAGCTATGAAATTTAGCCAAGTAAAGACATGTACAATGCTATCCCAATGTGTGCACCAAATGATGCAAAACTTCTGCACTTTTGATTTTGGGCATGAGCACCCCCAATTCATTCGATCAAACAGCTCCAATTGATGCCCAGAACTGGTATAAACTTGTGGCATAGCCAAGAAGCCAGCTAAACCACACACAACTAGGAGCAACGACACTGTCCAGTTCAAGCCAGTCTTGATGTCCTTGTCATTTATCTTCAAAAAATCGTGAATAATCTCTGCATGAATCTATGAGAACCAAACATCTATACCTTCCTGATACATCATATATGCCATAAATCATTGGAACATCTACCAGTTTGATCTCACATTGCCCGCAAATGCAATCCAAAATCACTGCCCACAACTAGCAAATCTGGGCAGTGTGTTCTTCAAATGGGTAGAATGGAGTCTCGCAACAGTGAGCAACGTTGTTACTTGCTTCCCAAAACTGCATAAGGATGAAGGAGCAGTGGACATGACATATTGAAAAGCATAAGTCTCTAGTAGCTCTCTTTTGGTCAAGATGGCACACAATGCTCTTGCTTGTTGTTGAGCAGCTTGAATGCCACAAATAAGCATGCTTCACCATTCCTTTTAGAGTATAATTGAGCTGGAATATGCATTGGTTATACCTAAAGGGAATGAGCATCAAAAATTCTAATACCACCCTTGTAAGTTTGGCCAACATATAATAACAGCCCCAATATATGTACTGCAAAAAAGAAACCATAGTTAGTGTAAAAAGACTTCATACTCTCCTCTTTACAGGTTAGAGTAGGAAGTTTAGTGTGATCATCTCAAACTCCAGTTACACCTTGATGCCTCAACATTATCTCCATCAACCAGGCTAGTATAAACCACCCTATCCAATCCACCAATTCATCCCCTTTCTTCATCATATTTGATTATGTTTAGTCTTCCTTATCCTAATGTATGGGACCTGAATCTTATCACTGTTCAAGATCCTTCTCCCATGAGTGTCCAGCTAACCAAAAGAGGCAGCTTGAATGATTGCATTATGCTCCAAAGTTAAGTTAGTCAGGCGATCTGCTAGCTTATTTCCTTCCCTAAGCACATGAACTACTTCAAAAACACAAAAAGACATGAACTTTTTGATCTCTTCCACTTGTACAATAATATTTCATGGAGGTTACCGTACTTCATGCAATATTTTCTTCATCAATAAAGAGTTTGTGTCAATGACACAAGGAGGGAGTTGGGGTTGTACAATGTACCTGGGTGCTTCAAGGATGGCTTTAGCTTCAGCAATGTTGTTAGTGGCATCTAGAATCTCATCTGTCTGTGCATATATTAGGTCACCAACCCCACCTCTAATATAGAAAGCATATGAAGATCTTCCATCACTGCCTCTACATGCTCCATCAGTATTACATCTGAACCAACCAGTAGGAGGTAGTTGCCACAATACCCTAGTATACTTCAATCTAGGTATGTGAGACTTCAATTTGTCATGCAAGTCTGGCAAATTGGCAGTGACACCTGAGAAGGTAGGTCTTCTCACTTTCAGTAGCATGTGAATTGAGGAAGATACTTCACAGATCAACCTGTTAATGGACACAACTTTTCCATTCATGCCTGCATTCCTCCTCTTCCACAAGTGCCAAACAATCAGTGCTGGAATTACTTTGTAGACAGTTTTAAGGCTAGTGTTGACTGGCCTCCTCCACCATTCATTGATCACTTGGATTAGAAGCTTTCCCTCAATGTTGATCCCAACAGGTGCACTAAAGTATTTTCATACAAACTTGGCCACTAGATACCTAAAAAACACATAAGCTAGTGTTTCTTCTTTAGGGTTTCTACAACACCAATACCTTGATGGACATATGTATCCCACTTTTCTTAGTGAATCATATAGTGGCAATTTTGCTTTTTATAAACTCCACATAAATAATGATACCTTAAATGGCAATCCCTTCACCCATATAAACTTGTACAGCTTACTCCCATGTCTTCTTTTCCTTATGTACCGCCAAGCAGACTACACTGTGGATTAAACTTTTGATTCAAGTTGCCACCATGGTGTATCTAGCAAGTCATCACAATGTGGTAGATCAATGCATTCCAATATGTGATCAGCTACCTCTCCAGGTAAGATGTCCCTAAGCAATTCTTCATTCTAGTTTCCATCTTCCACAACTTCACTTATTTGTGTGATAG
Source organism: Nicotiana otophora (assembly GCA_000715115.1). Taxonomy (NCBI): domain Eukaryota; kingdom Viridiplantae; phylum Streptophyta; class Magnoliopsida; order Solanales; family Solanaceae; genus Nicotiana; species Nicotiana otophora. The sequence continues at coordinate 19,574 of AWOL01S0011833.1, forward strand.
TTTCATCACACCAATGATCTGATCTTGAAGCATCATAGAGAGCCCCAAGTCCTGTCCTGTTATTATACCAAAACAATGCATTACCACTCCTTTCCTGCCACCATATTTGATGTTCAATTTGATCCCTCATTTCCAGCATCTTTCTCCATACATGTTAACCATCTTTCCATGGCACAAGCACCTCATTTATCTTCTTGCAATATATGTTCCTCATGAAAGTAGTCCATAAGGTCTCCTTTATCCTGAAGTTTCCACCATAGTTTAGTAAATAATGCCTTAGATATATCATGCAAGGATCTAAAGCCTAAACCACCTTCATCCTTAGATAGACATAAAGTGTCCCATGATGCTCATTGAGTGAATTCATTTTTCATTTAGCTGTCTTTGTGGGGGTCATCAACAGAATTGATGTACTTTCTGATATCACTTGCGAATAGTTTCTTCTTGAAAATTATAGGCTTATTTAGTTTTTGGGTCTATCAGGGGCTGCAGTTTTTGGGTCGAATGTTTCCACTTGATTTCTAATTTTGCTAGCTATTACTATTACGTTTGGAGTAAAGTTAGTAATTATGGGTGTGGTTGTTGTTCCAGACTTGATATGTAATTTCAATCAAGGGATTGCTTTAAAGGGCTCTGTTGTTCTCCTTTCTACATACGAAATCCTTTTCTTTAGGTTTAAGTAGCTAGCAGCACGTTAACTTGTTTGTTTGCTAGGTCATGTCGTTGTTTCATGCATGTATTGTCCTTAATTTTTCAGGGTTTGGGAGCTGTATTGCTCACAAGGTTGTCTAAAAGTTTGTTGGTCAATACGACAATAACAGCAGCAGCAACAATAACAACGGCAAGAGCTACGCCTAAATCCCAAGTAAGTTGGAGTCGGCTATATGAATCATCAATGTCCATTTAAGCTCATCGAAAATTTTGTTGGGTAATACTCAACTAAAATAAATGGATGCAGTATCATTAAGGATTTATTTCAAGACATGCAGGAGATAATATCATAAGAATTCTTTTGTGGGGTTTGGAGCCAACCACATATGCCTTGATTCAAAGTGCATATCTGAGAACATGAGCACGAGTTATTTAATAAAGTAGAGGATATATCAAAATTTATATGTTTTTGAATAAGCACCAAACTCCTTTCGCTTGGTGTATTTATGCATATGCATCTAACATTTAATGCACTGCACAATTATATTTCCTTTGTGGTTAATCTTTTCTCAATGAGGGGAACTAAAAGTTCTTCCATCTTTATGGCTAGGTAATCTTTTCTATCTTGGAGAAGGTTATAAAGCATATTCTTTATAAGAAATCATCAGGAAAATGTGGCGTCTGAGCATAACGGTGGTAGCTTAACCAAAAGCTATATTCTCTTTTAGGTTCTTTGGGTTAAATGGAGGTAATTTCTGAGGAACCAACTCGAGAGAACCCAACAGACAGATTTCCTTTGCTCATGGAACAAGCACAAAGTCGCGAGATGAATGAATATGTTATTAACATATAACAAAGAGGTGATCCTTCATCTTCAAGCTCAAGTGACAACCATTCTCCTCGTATCTTGGAAACGCGCAACAATGAAGACAGACCATCAAATGGACAATCCCCATCTTCTTTATCCAATGGATCAAATTCTCGAAGCCCTTCTATCACAAGGAGAAGTGAAGGTTTTGGTCGTTGTTGGAGCCCTGTTAATACTCTGTTGTAGATTTTGATTGAGCTAGTGATCACCTTAGGACAAATTGTTGCAGCCACTGTTGTTTTGTCCTAGTCAAGGCCTGAAAAACCCCGAACCTCGTTATTTGCCTGGGTTGTGGGTTATACTGCTGGCTATATAGCAAGCGTTCCACTCTTGTACTAGCATTATCTTCACCGTTATCAAGCCCCTGATCAGAGGTTAGCTCAACTGCGTAAAGGTTCACCCAGGGTCAATTCCACAGCAGAACCAAATTCTTACATAAGCATCTCGTTAACTCGCTCATCAGATGAGGAAGATGGCCGTAAACGATCTAAGACGCCTTTTACTAGGCAAATTGTTGCTCCCAAACGCACCCGCAAGTATACGTGGTCGACAACTAATATAGGATTATAAGTCCAGATATCGTACCCATAGGGACTTGTGATTAACTATCAACTAAATTAAACCAAACAATTAATCTATTCAAGCGAATCCTAACATATGAATAATTAACTTAAATTAATCTAGAGTAACAAATTAAGAGATTAAAGAAAACAACGACAAGTTTAAAAACGAATTCAATGTGACTGAATGTTCTAGAGCTATGGGTTAGCTAACAATCCCGTTGAGTTTTTCACGTAACTCGTCTAATTAATTTATCTGGTTTATTGGTTGACAAGGTTAATATTGCTCGTAGCCTTCTCCCGAAATAAAACTCGCCTATTCAAGTTAATCAAACGCCTATATTCCTATGAAATTAGAATTAACAAGAACGCATTAATGATTCATGTATAGTAACCAAGGAAGACGATTAGGTATATTTCTATCCTAACAGCAAATCCGCCCCCCTCAGAGTTAAGATCTTGCTCTACTCAATCTTATATGCAATCTAGAATTCCCTCTCCCGAGTTCAATTCCTAGATTCGTATATAGTTTTCAATTGGTGATCAAGCAATCAAATAATTAAGCGCAAGATTGAATAAATAAATCAATATGATAAAATAATAAGAACAATTCAAACTTCAAACTACAACGTTCATGTAGCACCCAGAACTCTAGAACTAATAAACTATGAGATTAAAGGAAAAGAAGAGAAGAAAAACTAGTTAGAAGACTCCTCCAAGCGTGATGTTCTTGTATCTCGTCGCAAAACTTCCCTAAAAATGGTGTTTAATGACTATTTATATGTGTAGGGAAAAAAGACGTAGACGAAATAACCAAGTTCAAAACCAAATAGGAGACAAAATATGCTTTAAAAATCCGGACCACGTGTCGCCACGTGGAACGCGCGAAGCAGCCTGCGCTGGACCTTGGGTCGCGAAGCCTAACACGAGGAATTTCTCTCGCGTTGCTGACTTCTCTGCTGATTTGTTTCAATTCTTATTTTCTGCTTTCTCTCGTAAGTGCTAGCTGCCTAACTCCTCCATTTCTTTTCTCTTATTTTGCAATTGTTTCTCTTCTTTGTTTTGCTTTCCTTTGTAATGTTAACTTTTAATCCTTGTATATCCAATAATCAAATAATCATAACTTCATTTTTTAGTGTATAAAATACACATAAAATCTTTATTTTGCTTTCAATTTCGTCTGCAATGTACCTACACATAAAATATACTCAATTAAGTACAAATATAATATAATTTAGCATTAAAGCCCCAAAATGTAAGGTAAGTAATGCATTAAAAATATGTAATTATGTCAAACATCACAAAGCAATCCAAGGTACTGTATGCTCGTTTTGATGTCTCTCATGCATGCTTAGATTCATCTGTCTCCATACTTTATTTTTAATCAACAACTTGTTTGGTTTAGCTCAATAGATTAATGTGCATTTTGATGATACTTAACTATTTAAAAAAGATCTATATAGATTTCTTCGTTCATGCTATATTTAGTCTCTTCCAATCTTTGCATAACATCTTGTGATGCTCATGAAACTGGATGTTATGTTTGATAACAGATGTTATACATCTGTGGATCAGTGTGTCATGAGGACCACTATCTTTGATACTGTGTGTCCCTTGAATGCTCTAAATTTGTCATTCTAGTCAAATAGTTTGGGTCTTAAACACTTATGTTGTATATGTTTACCCGAAAAACGGATAGAGTTAAATTTGTACGTAGTTCTAAGGGTATGTGGTATAACTTGACACGAATCGTAAGAATGATTAGAGATATCGAATGTTGACCGTAGAAAATGAAAAATAAGCAAAGTTGGAAAGAAGATGATTTATGGATTAAGCAAGATAAATTAATCTATGAAGCTCAAAAAGAATAACTCTTCAATATGGGAATATGTGATATCTCAGTTACATTGTATGTGAACACTTGGTCCTTTACAGAAATAATAATCATCTCCTTTATAGTGGAGGAATCCTACTTTAGATATAATTAAAAATACATAGTGGGAGACCCATGATAAATCAGTTTTTCCATAATTCCTGTTAGGATTCTCTCCTCTAGTGCGGTTGCAACGGCTCTTGTGTATGAGCTCGATATTGACTCGAGCTCGATATCGACTCGAGCTCTTGATCTGGACTCGAGCTCGATATCGACTCGAGCTCTTGATCTGGACTCGAGCTCGATTCTGATTCGGACCCTTGTATTGATTCGGGGACAATGTTGTTTGGTCTCTACGTCATAAGCTCGATAACTTCATCATAGTTCGTTTTGGATTCGAGCTCGATAATGATATCGAGCTCGACGTTGATCGGTCCCTAGGACTCGAAGCTTGATGACCTGACTTCGAACCTCAACCTGATTTTCGATCCAATGCATTACCATTTCGACCAGTTCGTACGAAGAGCTAACTGATTTTGACCGTATACAGATAGTCCCCTCGTTTCTTGGGAAGTATGTAGCGAGAAACGACATGATTTTTCAACGGTACAATTAGATATATACTGACGTTTGCATCGAGTCCGATCATGACGTGTCTGATAGGTGTTCCGTCGGTTCAGTTTACCGAGGCATTTAATGCGTGTCAGATGATGGTCGGCCAATATCGAAATTGAACCGCCAGTGCTCAACCTATAAATAACCATTTTTCCACTTTTAATCACTTTTACATCTCCAAACTCTAAATTTTCTAACTTCTTTCTCGCACCTTCTGAATTCATCTGTAAGTCTACAAAATTTTCCTTCTGCGTTTTCTTCTGCAAAATCTTTCTTTAAAACACCATATCTTTGATATCTCTTTCTTTAAATCTAAAAATGGTGAAAAGATCAAAAACCGTTCCCCAAAAAGAGAAAGCTTCTTCGTCCCACTCCGTCGCCACAAGACACCGGTGGATCCACGGCTTGAGGAGTGTGTTCCCGTGGCGTGTGTTCTTACCTCCGATTTTAAGGTCGACAAAGGCTCGTCGGTTCCCGGTCGATATGATCCAGTATCGAGATATATGTGCTCGATAATCGGGGG
>AWOL01S0011833.1:32775-81609 GCA_000715115.1 Nicotiana otophora
ACAATATATCTATCAGTAGAGGCTTGTAGACATATCCTGTTGGTTAGTGCAGTATGTTGGGTTTGTAGGCCTGGTATGTATAATTTGGTGGTTTGTCAGCTGTAGTAGCTATGACGACCTTGTCGGCCTAGCTTTATATTGATGTTTAGTTAGTGCTAGTTTCCATTCAGTTTTATATTTTGCTTCGCAAATTGTCTTGCAAGGTGGTCCCATGGCCAAAGTATGACATTATATGATCAGAGTCCCTTAGTCGCAATTTGGTACGCCAGGTTAGGTGAGGCACCGGGTGCTGGTCTCGCTCCTAGGTTCGGGGTGTGACATCTAGTTTGTCCAAATACCTTTGCATTCTATCCTCTCGAACTTCGAAGGTTTTGTTTACTTGATTTACCACCAGTAAAGAGTCACATTTGGCTTCAATGACTACTGCTCCCAAGCTTTTATCTAACTCGAGACCTGCAATCATGGTCTCATACTCGACCTCGTTGTTAGTCAACCTATTAGTTTTGATAGATTGCCTAATAGTGCTACCGGTAGGCAGCTTTAAAACGATGCCTAGCCCGAACCCCTTCACGTTCGAAGCCCCATCTGTGAAAAGGGTCCATACCCCCGATGATGTACAGAATTTCAAAAATAGTTCCTTTTCGACTTCGGGTATGAGGGTTGGCGTGAAATCGGCCACGAAGTCCGCTAAAATTTGAGACTTGATAGTCGTCCGGGGTTGATATTCGATATCGTACCCACTGAGTTCGACGGCCCATTTGGCCAATCGGCCTGATAGTTCGGGCTTGTGTAAAATATTACAAAGTGGGTAAGTGGTTAATACGCGTATGGGGTGACATTGAAANGAATCCTCCCAAAACTTTCCCACAAACCCTAATTGATTTTATCTCCCTTTCAAGTTCCAATTGGAGGTAAAACCTAGAGNAAAGTGGGTAAGTGGTTAATACGCGTATGGGGTGACATTGAAAGTATGGTCTTAACTTTCTAGAGGCACTTATCAGTGCAAGTACCAATTTATCTAAGTGTGGGTATCTAGTTTCTGCTTCTCCTAAGGTTCGACTTACATAATAAACGGTAAATTGTGTACCTCGCTCTTCTCGAACTAGGACACCACTTACCGCGATTTTCGATACTGCCAAGTACAAGCAAAGTTTCTCGTCTGCCTTTGGAGTGTGCAGTAGTGGTGGGCTCGATAGGTATTGTTTCAATTCCTCTAATGCCTGTTAGTATTTCGGGGTCCAGGCGAAATCGTTCTTTTTTAGCAGAGAGAAAAATCTACTACTTCGATCTGACGACCTTGAAATGAATCGGCCTAAGGCAGCAATCCGTCCAGTTAGCCTCTGCATGGCTTTTACACTGTCCACGATGGTGATGTCTTCGATGGCCTTGATTTTATCGGGGTTGATCTCGATCCCTCGATTCGATACCATGAAGCCAAGAAAATTGCCCGAACCGACCCCGAAAGAACATTTCTCGGGGTTGAGCTTTATGTTGTATTTCCTTAAAATCTCGAATGTTTCCTGCAAATGAGCTAAATGGTCCTCTGGGCGCAGGGACTGAACAAGCATGTCATCAATATAAACTTCCATTGATTTACCTATTTGTTCCTCGAACATTTTATTTACTAGGCGTTGGTAAGTAGCTCCTGCATTTTCAGCCCGAAGGGCATTACATTATAACAATAGGTTTCATACTTGGTAATAAATGAAGTCTTTTCTCGGTCCTCCGGGTTCATTTGAATTTGATTGTACTCGGAATAGGCATCGATAAAAGTAAGGATCTCGTGGCAAATCGTGGCATCGATCATGCGATCGATGTTAGGTAGTAGAAATGAATCTTTGGGGCATGCCTTGTTTAAATCCCTGTAATCTACACACATTTTAAGTTTGTTCCCTTTCTTAGGAACTACAACTACATTGGCTAACCATTCGGGGTATTTCACCTCCCGAATGGACCCTATTTTAAGAAGTTTAGTTACCTCGTCCTTTATGAATGCGTGTTTTACCTCGGACTAGGGTCTTCTCTTTTGCTTCACCGGTTTGAACCTAGGATCCAGACTTAGCCGATGCGTCGTTATATCCGGTGGGATCCCTTTTATATCTAAATGGGATCAAGAAAAACAATCTATGTTATCGATAAGAAATTGAATAAGCCTTTTCCTGAGTTCGGGGGTTAATCTCGTTCCCAGGTATACCTTTCGTTCAGGAAAATGCTTGATTAGTATGACTTGCTCCAGCTCTTCAATCGTTGATTGGGTAGCGTCGGAATCATCGGGGACCACGAAGGATCGAGGGATCCTTTGATCATCATCCTCGTCAGTCTTCTGATTTTCTAGTTTGGTCGAAGCTGACATCCGTGATTGCTATTTGGCATCTCGTTCCCCTTTTGAGTCCGACCCATTTGTTGACAAAAGTGAGGATATCAGAATTGCTTCTTTAACGGAAAACATTTCTCTCGCAGCCGGTTGTTCTCCGTACACTGTTTTGACTCCCTCCGATGTTGGGAATTTACGAACCTGGTGGAGGGTTGAAGGTACAACTCTCATATTGTGGATCCATTGTCTTCCAAAGAGGGCGTTGTACCTCATGTCGCCTTCGATTATGTGGAACTTCGTTTCCTTGATGGTCCCAGCTACATTTATCGGCAAAATTATTTCGCCTTTAGTGGTTTCACATGCCATATTGAATCCGTTTAGAACCAGGGTCGCATGTACGACCTGGTCCTATAGACCGAGCTGTTCTACAACCTTCAATCTAATAATGTTGGCCGAGCTACCTGAATCAATTAACACATGCTTAACTCTGGTTTTATTCAAAAGTTCGGATATTACCAGTGCATCCTTGTGAGGTTGCATGACTCCTTCTGCATCTTCATTATCAAAGGACAAGGTTTCTATGGGTGCGTAATCTTGAGTTCGAGGTCGCTTTTCTATCATAACCGACGTCTTACTGCGTTTAAGCACCGGCACTTAAGGGGTATCGATGCCATCGATGATCATGTGGATGATGTGCTGTGGTTTTTCCTGTTCGTTTTGTTTACTGAAATCCCAATTTTTGAAATGGTTTTTGGCCCTGTCGCTTAAATATTCTCGAAGTTGCCCCTTATTGAATAACCGGGCCACCTCCTCTCTTAGTTGCCTGCAATCTTCCGTTCTGTGGCCATGGGTGCCATGATATTCGCACATTTGATTGGGGTTACTCTGGGCAGGATCTATCTGCATGGGTCGAGGCCATTTAGTATCTTTGATGCGTCCGATCACCGACACGATTGAAGATGCATCGATGCTGAAATTATACTCCGATAACCGTGGTGCTTCCTTAGGTCCGGTAGGGCTGTCTAACCCATTTCTGTTCATCAGCCCCCGAGACCCTTGACCTCGATCACTCATTTTATTGCCTTGTACGGGGTTACGTCTCGATTCATTGATCATGTGGTTTCCACTATATGATCGGTATCGGTCCCTGATCGGATTGGCATCCCTTCTAGCAGCGGGTTTAGAACCCAATTGATCGTCTTCGAGTCTAATTTTTGACTGGTACCGATTGTGCATGTCGGCCCAAGTAATAACTGGGTACTCGATCAAGTTATGCTTCAACCACCGTGAAACCATCGAACTTTGTTCGTTCAACCCTTGAGTGAAAGTCTGAACAGCCCAATCGTCTGTGACTGGTGACAGATCCATTTGTTCCATTTGAAAACGAGATAAGAACTCCCTTAGCATCTCGTTATCCTTTTGTCTTACCTTGAATAGGTCTGAATTCCTGGTCTCGACTTTTATGGCCCCAACGTGTGCTTTTACGAAGGAATCTGCAAGCATAGCCAATGAATCGATAGAATTAGATGGCAAATTGTGATACCACATCATTGCTCCCTTTGACACGGTTTCACCCAATTTCTTCAATAATATGGATTCGATTTCATCATCCTCTAGGTCGTTCCCTTTGATGGCACACGTGTAAGAGGTGACATATTCATTAGGGTCGGTAGTTCCGTTACATTTAGGAATCTCGGGCATGCGTAATTTCTTTGGGATCGATTTAGGATCCGCGCTTTGTTGGGGGGGAAGGCTTTTGTATGAATTTTTTGGAATCTAAGCTCTTCAATATCGGTGGTGCCCCCGGGATCTGATCAATCCTGGAGTTATATGCCTCCACCATTTTGTAGTTTACCTCGATTCTCCTTTCTCCTGATTCTATTCGTTTGGTCAGTTCTTCGAACATCTTAGCAATTTCGGGATTAGTCCCCAATTCTTGCTCATTTGACTTTACTATAGCCTGTTCCGTTCTGTGGGTGACTTCTCGGGGCGGACTGGGCTCCGGCTTGCTCGGTACCTGGGTTTGACTCTGCAACTCAGCTATCTCTACCTGTTGAGCTTGCAACATTTCAAAAATCATACGCAAGCTGATTCCGTTTTCCTCAACGTTATGGGTTTCCCAAGCTGCAGATCGAGTGCCACCATGAATGCTATTTTCAGGTTCATAATATAGGTTCGCCTCAATGGCCACATGCGAATTAATGTCTAATGGCACTTCGACTCGATCTCCAACTGCGTCGATGAGCCGCATTCCGACCCTAGGCGTCAAGTTGTTGTTCTTACCTTGAAGGCAAGCTTCGTTGTTGATAGGTAAGGCCATTTAATTTAAAGAGCTCGTCGTTGCTAATCCGAAATCAAAGGCACTTCCGAAAATAAGCGTAAAATGGTGTGTTTTTGCATATTCGTATCAAATAATCACTATTATCCTTAGCCCCACGGTGGGCGCCAAACTGTTTACCCGAAAAACGGATAGAGTTAAATTTGTACGTAGTTCTAAGGGTATGTAGTATAACTTGACACGAATCGTAAGAATGAATAGAGATATCGAATGTTGACTGTAAAAAATGAAAATTAAGCAAAGTTGGAAAGAATATGATTTATGGATTAAGCAAGATGAATCAATCTATGAAGCTCAAAAAGAATAATTCTTCAATCTGGTAATATGTGATATCTCTGTTACAATGTATGTGAACACTTGGTCCTTTACAGAAATAATAATCATTCCCTTTATAGTGGAGGAATCCTACTTTAGATATAATTAAAAATACATAGTGGGAGACCCATGATAAATCAGCTTTTCCATAATTCCTGCCAGGATTCTCTCCTCTAGTTCGGTTGCAACGGCTCTTGTCTATGAGCTCGATATTGACTCGAGCTCGATATCGACTCGTGCTCTCGATCTTGACTCGAGCTCGATTCTGATTCAGAGCATTGTATTGATTCGGGGACAATGTTGTTCGGTCTCTGCCTCATAAGCTCGATAACTTCATCATAGTTCAATTTTGATTCGAGCTCGATAATGATATTGAGCTCGACATTGATCGGTCGCTTGGGCTCGAACCTTGATGACCTGACTTCGGACCTCAACCTGATCTTTGATCCAATGCATTACCATTTCGACCAGTTTACGAAGGGCTAACCGATTTTGACCTTATACAATATCCTTTCCTGGTTAGCACTAATTCTAAGATTACATGTTATTATGGTCAGGCTAGGTTCACTGTTGGATTATTTGAAATTGGCCTTGGATTGTTTTTTTGTTGTGTGGTTTGTTATTGGAAATATTTGAATCTTTGGAGGGAACTCATCTGCTTCTGAGGCTCCTAATTTGTACAGGTTCGCTTATTTGCTTTTGATAATTTTTGCCTGCCACAATTTTTGTTTTTTAATAAAGATTCCTTACCACAAACCTACCAGAAATACAGACATTCTTTTCACACTTTTTAGAATATGTATAGTGTTTCTTATCCTTAGTTGCATTGGTTATGCTATATCTTTCATCCTATGTGCAATGATATGCTGCTACCTTCCTTGTATCAATTTAATCCTCGGTGTTCGTGAGGATATATATGGAATGTGAGGGGCCACAGAAGAACCCATTACTTCTCTTCCTACACACAAGTTTAGGATCAAGAAAAATGAAAATGACAATGTCGGAGATGAGAATTTTAGAGGTGTATACAGTCGAAATAGGGCTCGACCATTGCACAACAGATCGGGCTCAAAACACGAAGGGTTGAAGATCGACCCCGAATCTCATCGAACCAGAACACGAAGTCAGAATATCAGTCCTCAGGAATATTGAGCCCGTAATCCCAGAATCGCCCCTGACACCGAATAAGCTCGAGGAAATATTGCCGGTATGAAACAATAGAAGACCAAAATAACGAAAGGCCAAAATATCCATAGCCGATCGGATATTCTGGTGGAAATCTCAGCACGTATCAGTAAAGGACCGACAAATCAGCAAATCAGGAGATTTTTACCTTTTATAGAATTATATCTAAGGTAGGACTCCCCTGCTATATAAAGGGGAGTCTGATTACTTACAAAGGACATTGTAACACGCATCCAAAAGCAATATATTACTATTCTCTTCAAGTTCTTATTACTCTTGTTGTTCTGTTAGCAATAAAAGCATTTTGGCTCGAGGGTGGCTAACCTTCAAAGGCTAAGATTGTTCAAATTAAGCGGTTTGTATTCATTTTTCCATTACTTATTTCAGTTGCAATCTGATTTGTCATTTAGTATTAAATTAAATCACGTATCCTTAAAACCACTTATAAACTTGCCGGACATGTTTTATTATTGCTTATCATATGCTCTTGCTGAGCGTAATTTGTGATTAATGATATAATTGCGGATTAGTCGCGCTTTGTTATTCTATTTTATTTTTCTTTCTTTATTTATTTTCTTTAGTAGTTTTTAGTTATTTTATTTTTATTTATTTAGTGTTTATTTTATCTTCTTTAGCAGTTTTAGTTTATATTATTTTTATCTCTTTAGTAGTATTTTCTTGGGTTTTCTTTATGCTACGGTTCTTTCCCGAGGAACATTTTTCTGTTGAACCGAGTGACTTTTTCCTATGATGGATAGTGTGACAACTTTCTTAAGGGAATTAGTCTTATTGTTTTATGTAGAGACTTTTGGATTGTTTGGTACTAATAAAATTAGTCTCTTGTATGTGAAGTGTGAATTAAGAATACCTCTCCGAATTTTGGTTTTAGTAAGTTGCATGGGGAAGAATAATTGTTGTGATAACTTTTTGGTTCTTTCGGTGACTCTTTGCCCACTAGTTGGCATGATATTACTCTAAATGCTCTTATTAAGAAATAAAGTTCATCCGTCTTGATTAGTTCATGTGCCATGTGTGTTAGTTTTTGTTAAAAATAATTCTTGTGTTTACTTCTATCATCTAGAACTTACCCGGTTGGTCTTTCAATACTAATGTTAATTATGTTTTGTTAGAAGGATGACCTTAGGAATTCTTTGTGATCTTTGAAAAAGCCTATTTAGCCTTTCAAGCCTACCATTGCATAAATATTATTAATAGTTTACCCCATTTTAGCCTTTAACCTTTTCTTTGGCTACCTCATTAAAAACCTTTACCCTTTTGTGAAATAATTCCCTCTTTTGAACTCGTCCCTTCTTGAATGTTTAGAATGAGGCTAAAACCCTAAGTTGGGGGTGTTGGTGTCAATTTGGAAATTGGTAAGGTTGTACATTGTGTGTAGAAACATATACCTCAAAGTTGTTTATATGAAGATACTCAAGCTCCAAAAGAAAACAGTTATATCTAAAAAAATAAATAGGGTCTTGAGAACATTAGAGAGGTACTTTAAGGTGGTTCTATATTGGTAACTAGATGTCAATAAGGGCTATGTGGTTTAAAAAGAAGCAAAGTACAAAAAGAAAGATAAATGTGAGTAGTGTTCAAGGAGGGTGTAGTCACTTATGTCCCAAATGCTTATCCTACCCTTTCCTAAACCTACATTACAAGCTTTAAAAGTCCTTATGGGATCTCCAACCGAATGTTCTTGAATGGGCGGCGAATTAAAATAAGGGCAAGCTTATGGCATGATATTTTGTAACACTTGAAATTCTTTATTGAGAGTGAGTGTCTTTGTGCATTTGTCCCTTGTGTTGTTATTGAAAAAATGGTAATTTCGGGACTTTCTTTCTTATGAGGGCACATGGATTAGGATGGATTGGTGACATTGATATATCCCGAATTGAGTAAATTGAGCATATGTAGTAAACTAGTGCTTTTGAGTCACTTTTTGAAGCTTTTTGTTGTCACTTGATTATTTTGAAACTCATTTGCATTTCTTGAAGTTGTTTCTAAATGAGGGAGTTATTGGGTTGAGATTCACATGCTTGGGCCTAATTATTAGTACCAACAAAATTCATAAGTATGGTGCTTAATTAGAGAATGTGATTTATGAATGACAGCAATGCTACTTGTGCTTTAAATGAGAGAACCTCATTGAATTGTTGGTTTTGATTTGCTTGAGGACAAACAAAAGCTTTAAGTTGGGGGTGTTGATGAGTGGTGATTTTACCATTTATTTTAGTCTCTTTTCATTAGATTTTGTATCCGTTAATTGTAATGTGAGATTGTTTATGGTGTGTATTATTAGATTTTCAGGTAAATGATGCCATGAAGAGAGTTAAACTCAATTGATACAGAATTGAGCAAAAAGAGTAAAAAAAAAGTGCAAAATCCTTCAGTGATTCCGCATCTACGGAACACTGCTCGCTTATGTGACATCGCATCTGTGAAGGGAAAGGCCGCATCTGAGGAAAGGAGTCACCATGTACTGGGACCACATCTGCGGTCATTAATTCGCACCTGCGGAGTCGCTTCTGCGACAGTATTGTCTGCATCTGCGCAAAAGGAAACTCCACACAAGCTTCGCATCTGCGACTAGCAGTCCGCTTTTGCGAAGTTGCACCTGCAATGATTTATTCTGCAGGTGCGATCAACAGTCTTCAGCTCTGGGTAATTTTGGCAATTCACATTTTCTCCATTCCAAACGCACAAATACACAACCTAGCTTACTGGAAACACATCTTTGGCTTATTTTTCAGCCTCTTGACTAGAGAGGACAAGTTTTAGAGCTAGGGTTCTTGCACACACACTTGAATCTTGAAGATTTGAAGCTTTTGGTTGAGAATTTCTTACCCATTTATGTTCATTTCTTCATTTCCTTGCTTTGTATTGTATATTTAAGTGTGTAGTATTTTTTTTCAACACTTGAATCTTGTTTATGGGAATATTCATATTTAAAGTGTGGATTAAATATCGTGTTGTGCTTATGTATTGAATGATTTTTATTTATTATGAAGTGAGTTATTATTTCTTTAATTATTCTTGTTCTTTAATGTTTCCAAAGGGATTAGCTAACCCTAGGACTCGCCCATTAACTTCGAACTAATTTTGGGAAAGATAATTTGGGGTCGGAAAAGATTAATTAACAAGAACTTGAGGCTTTAACCCTAATTTTATAGATTCTACCTAGGGATAGGATTCTCATAGTTGGGTAAATTATATTGCATGTGACCGTATCCATTTACCTTTTAGTAATGGATTTGAACGTCATAGGAGCTAGGAACCGACTTACTAATTTCGGACTTGAAGAAGGCCTGGCTCCCGAAGACGGTCTCTTCTTTGGTACCAATAAGTCACCCAACCTGATGACGTCCTCCGAGACGGTAGAATCTAAGCCATCAAAGAAGTTGTTAAAAGAGTTTGCCACCCCTTGGGGCCCCTCATTTAGGCGTCCTTTCAGCACCTGGGCCTCATTGATCATGGAGTCGGTAAATGAGGGCGACTCAGAGAGGTCTATCACCCCAAGTGCATCCTTCGGGACGTTATCCTCTACCTGAGAAGCACCGGCCATGGTCTCTTTGTCGACCTCCCCAGCTTGGGGCAAAACGACCTCGCCCCTCTCTGGTTCGGAGGCCTAGGCCACTGCCTCTCCATCAGCCACCCTAGTTTGAGGCGGTTCGGTATCGCTTCGCACGCGGGCCACCATTTCGGAAGCTTCTTCTTCTTCTTCGGACTCGTTCCTCAGCTAACTTAGTGAGTCCGATGGGATCTCCCGGGTACTTTTGCTTTCCTTGGATTTTCGCACCAACATTCTTTTCAGTTTTTTCTTGTCTGAATTCGGAGAACTCGGAGCCTTTTTTCTCTTCTTTTCCTCACTCTGTCTCGAACCAGGGGACTCGGAGGAGCAATCCTCGCCACCAAATGGGGGCCTCATTGGAACATCCTTGGGAAGACCTACAAAGAAAAGGAAAACGAGTAAGGGCTCAGCAACACGGAGGAAACCTAAGTATTGTTCGCACGAGAAAAAAATCTCACCGTGAGAACGGGCCTCCCACCGGCCCCTCGAAAGTTCGTGCCATGCACGCTCGGAATATGGTTTTTGGGACACGATGCCCTCGACCCACTCCTTGAATCGAGGAACTATATCTGGCATACGAGCAATAGCTGCACCACTACAAAACATCAATGAGAAGGGGGGAAAATGAAAATCGATAAACAAAATTTTGAAAGTAAGGTTATACTTACGTGTCATGTTCCATTTCTCAGGAAATGGCATATACTCGGCCGAGATTAAATCCGAGGTCTTCACTCGGAAGAATCGACCTAACCAGCCTCAGTCCCGATCCTCGTCGATGCTCGAGAATGGGGCCTTATTAGCCCGATGGGCAAGTTTGATTAATCCACATCGATAGAGTCGGGGACTATACAAACGCATGAGATGGTCGATGGTGAAGGGGCACCCTTCGATTTTGCTTACGAAGAAGCGGAGGAGAATTACTATCCTCTAGAAAGAAGGATGAATTTGACCGAGGGTCACCTTGTACCTCTTACAGAAAGCAACGATGACCGGATCCAAGGGACCCGACGTAAAGGGATAAGTGTAAACACTTAAAAAAAACCTCCGCGTGGGTAGTAATTGCTTCCTCGGGCATAGGGACCACCACATGCTTATTAACCCAATTGCAATCCTCCTTGACCTTGGAAAGGAAACTATCGATGATTGAGCATATATATCTCGAGACCGATTCACACCGACCCGGTACCGAGGAGGTTTTCTCGACCTTAAAATCAGCACCGGTTGGGAACCCTAAAGGAACGATTATTTTTAAGGGAGGTTCCGGTGTCGGTTCCTCAGTAGCAGTAGATGAAACATTTTCCTCTACAGCCGGTCGTGGAGCAGAGGGAGTTTCTTTTTGGGGAACGGATTTTAAAGTCTTCGCCATTTCTTTGATAGATGAAGGAAAGAGAAGAAGTTTAAAGATCAAGTTTGATGGTTGGGGATAAAAACAAAGCCGAAGTTCTTGTGAATGGATTTCAGAATAACCAGAAATTTAATACTAGGAAGTGTTGAAATTTCTAAGAAACATGAGTGGAGAAGATTTGGATGTAAAAGTTTTAATGAATGAATAAGGGGGTATTTATAGTTTCCAAACGACGGTTCAAAATCATAAGTGGCCGACCAGCGACTGACAAACATTTAATGCCATGAAGACGTGAGTGACGAGACATTTCGTTCATTTTGTCGTTTTTGACGCGGAGTACCAAGGGGAGATATCGGAAGCTCATATCATTTCTCGTCGTTTACTCTCTGAAAAATGAAGGGACTATCTGTATACGGTCGAAATCGGGCTCGATCATTACGCAACAGATCGGGCACAGAACGTGAAGGGTTGAAGATCGACCCCGAATCTCATAAAACCAAAACACGAAGTCAGAATATCCATCATCAGGAACATTGAGCCCGTGATCCCGGAATCGTCCCTGACCCCGAATAAGCAATATTGCCGGTATGAAACAATAGAAGACCGAAATAACGGAATGCCAAAATATCCGTAGCCGATCAGATATTTTGGCGGAAATCTCGGCACGTGTCAGTAAAGGTCCGGCAAATTAGCAAACCAGGAGATTTTTACCTTTTATAGAATTGTATCAAAGGTAGGACTCTCCTGCTATATAAAAGGGAGTCTGATTACTTACAAAGGACATTGTAACATGCATCCAAAAGTAATATATTACTATTCTCTTCAAGTTCTTATTACTCGCTTGTTGTTCTGTTACCAATAAAAGCATTTTGGCTCGAGGGTGGCTAACCTTCAAAGGCTAAGACTGTTCAAATTAAGCGATTTGTATTCACTTTTCCATTACTTATTTCAATTGGAATGTGATTTGTCGTTTAGTATCAAATTAAATCACGTATCTTTAAAACCACTTATAAATTCAATTGTTATCCGATTTTGAGGGTAAACAGGAGGGGATAAAGGTGGTTGTATAATAGCATGAACAGAGAATGAATGCTCCATTTCAATGGAAGATATGGTATGTTGGCTGTTATATTGAGTCTATTCAGGAGCCAAAACATCGAATGACAGAATGCAAGTCCATTTGAAAGTTGAAACTAGTTTTTCTCACTTTTTTTATATTTATGTTTTTACAATTTGAATAAACTGAAACTTCTCTGGTAGTAAGTTAAATTAGAAGAAGAATATTTACATGCATCGATATAGATATAATATAATATATGAAAATATTGACTATTCATCGCCATTACATTGTCTATAGCTGGATGGATTCAGATAATAAAATATGACATTGTTGATCATTCCTCGCCATTACATTGTCTCTAGCTGGAAAACATTTTCCATTTTTCACCCATAACTTATGCATGTCCACTTACAACTGGTTTTGTAACGACCCGACCGGTAGTTTAGAGCATTTGCACTTTGCTCGGTAGTTTGAGGGCATAAGTAGCTCCGTATGATGTATTATGACTTGTGTGAATTGTCAGATTTGGTTTTCAGGTTAATCGAAATCGATTTGGAAGAATAAATTTTATGATTGAAGCTTTAAGTTGAAAGAGTTGACCAAGTTTGACTTTTATGAATTTGACCCCGGAACAGAGTTTTGATAGTTCCGTTAGGTCCGGATGGTAATTTTGGACATGGGAGTATGCCCGGATTTGTATTTGAATATTTCTAGAAGGATTCGGCGCTAATTGGCGAAAGTTGGAAATTTGAAGGTTTGGAAAGTTCATAAGTTTAATCGGGAGTTGACTATCATGATATCATGTTCGGATTGTGGTTCCGAGAATTGGAATAGCTTCGTTATGTCATTTGGGACTTGTGTGCAAAATTTGAGTTCATTTCGGGTTGATCTGTTATGTTTCGGTTCGAGTTTTGGAAGTTGAAAGTTCAAAGTTTATTTAAGTTCGAATTGAGGTGTGATTCTTGTTTCGATGTCGTGATGTGTGATTTGATGCCTCGAGTAAGTCTGTATTATGTTAAGGGACTTGTTGGTATATTTGAATGGGGTCCCGAGTGGCTCGAGTGAGTTACGGACATGGTTCTGCTTATTAATTAAAAAAGCAGATAAATGCCAATTATTTTTAAAATAGTGGATTAAGAAGAAGAATAAGTGACTTAATTAAAATAATTTGAGAGATTATGGGTCATCTAACGGACTGAAGAGTAATTTTTAAAAGTTTGCTGATGGTAGGATAAATTTGATCGGATAGTTTAACGAAGATTAAATGTTAACAATATCTTAAAGTAAAGGGATATATTTGGTTCTTTTCCCAATACTAAATATCTGAAGGTGAAAATCTGAGGCGTATAAAGAAGCCATGGTTTTGCCACTATTCTTATCCACTTGAGGCAGGAAACACAGACCGATGTTTTACTTCTTCCTCTCCATATTATGACCATCCACCTTTCATTTGATTCTTTCCACCCATTCTATTTTTTATCTTGGTATATGAAGTTATTTTCCATTATATTGGCACCCTGACCCTGGAGCTTCCTACCTATGGTTACTCAAATTCCATAAAGAGTATAGAACATTAGTTCATTATATCTTATAAAAGGGACAAGGAGCAGTGGTATAAATATTGATCTGTGAATAGGGTGATTTCACATAGATAGATTAATTACATAACAGGGACGCCCCTAGAAAGCTAGAGTATTCCCTTTTTATCTTTTTATTTTTCAGTTAGATAGCAAAGTACGTAAAGGAAGCTTCTTTTCTGTAACTGGTTCCAATGGGGGTAAGAAATGATATCTCCTCCTACATCTACCATGAACACTCTATGATGATCCCTAAATACAATTGTTTACCTTTAAAATGAGTAATAATTAAATTTGTACGCGATTAAAGAATACGTATTTTAATTTAACATGAATGATCTATGAACAGAAATTAATTAAAGTAAAGGGAAGCAAAATAATCAAACTAAACGTGATGAACAATCAAGACTGGCCTTTTAGAAGAACACTGAAAATTAACCTCGGTCGAACCCTTGAGACTGGCTCGGTTGTAACCGAATAATTAAGCAGCTGAAGAACATAACGAACAGTATTTAAAGAATGAAAATGAACTTTTATTGCTTTGATATACGTGTCAACAATGGTTTAAAATAAAAAAGTTCTCCCTTTTATATTGTAGGGGAGTTTCAATACTAGTACAAGTCTAAATAAGGTAAAAATCTTCTTTTTTCAGTAAATATTGATCTGCAGTTGATATCGGGCGGGATTCGCGCCGTATTATTCGGTTGAGGGAGGACATGACGGCTCCCCGCTTATTATGCTTAACTGTTTCTCTTTTTCCTTAGTCTCGAACCTTCACTCTGCCCGGACTCGATGTTCAGCCGTGTCCGATCCCGGATACACCGTTCGTCCTCCCCGGGCTCCGAAACGCAGAACCCTCCGGCTTTACTCGAGGTTGCTTCAGTTCATGCTTCCCTCTCATTTCTTTACCGGGAAATTGGAGGTAACATTATTCCCGATTTTACCCCTACATAGATAGTCCCCTCACTTTTCGGAGGAAAGATTTTTCGAAGCGACGAGAAGTGATTAGTTTACCTCGGTTCCTTCCTCTGTACGCTGCAATTGGGTCGATGGGTCAGTGAAACATCCCATCAATTGTGTCGTTCTGACTTCAGATACGTGTCAGCCGTCGGTTGACCGCCCTCGAATGCGAAACGTCATGCATTAATCACCTCCCCCACATAAAAGCTTCGTTTCTTCACTTGTTTACTTTCCGATTTCAAACCTTCTTAAGTTACCCCCAAACTTTTCACTTGCTAATAATCCTTTCAAATCCTCATATATTTTTCTTCACATCTTCATATCTTCATCTTCCCATCTTCAAATCTTCATACTTTGTCCTTGAATCTTCAAGTTTGACCTTCAAACCTTTATTCTCATCTTCAAACCTTCATACACTCTTTCATATATTCATATTCCCAGCATTCGATAACTAAAACTTCAAAATATGTGCCCCAACAGACTGCCCCTTCAACTTCTAACCTGGCCACGGATGTCGAGGTGTTTGTATCTGAAGCGGCCCTGGAACCTCCTCTAAATAATTTCATTCCTGGAGGCTGCTCTATAGACAACGACTTTAAGGTCGAAAAACCCTCCAAGCAAGGGGATCGAGGTAAGGAGGTTTGAAGGTACATATGTTCCATCACTGAGGACACGCTCCCAATCGTTCGGGAGGACTGCAAGTAGGAGGGCAAGGAAGTGGTCATCCATGGCCCTGATGAGGACATCACCACACATGTGGAGGGGTATTTAAGTATTTATACATATCCTTTCACGCTTGGCCTGGTGGATACAATAGTACTCGACTTCTGCAAAAGGTACGAGGTCTGCCTCAGGCAAATTCACCCGTCCCTTTGGAGGATCGTAATCCTCCTCCGTCACATCGTCAATAACATGGAGGAGCCTTGATTTACCATCGACCATCTGCTTCGCCTCTACAGTCCCCGAATCTTTCGAGAGGGATTAATCAAGCTCGTCCATCGGGCAAAGATACCTCCATTCTCGAGCATAGATGAAGACAGGGATCGAGGCTGGTAAGGGAGATTCGTTTAGGTGAAGACCGAGGATCTCATTCTTCCTGAGTTCCCGTCGTTCCCTGAAAAGTGGAACCTAACATGTAGGTTCCTCTCCTCTAAAGTAGTTAGAATACTTTTTGGGTTTTGTTCTTCTTTCTCATCGTCTGGTTCTACTGTTGTGCAGCGGTCACCCGAGTCCCCAACGCAGTTCCCCGCTTACAAGAGTGGGTCGAGGGGATCTGCAAACAGTTATCGTATTTTGAGCGCGAATGGTGCAAACTCTAAAAGGGCAAGTGGAAGGCATGTTCCCATGGTGAGTGTTCTCCCCATGATTGAATTTCCTTTTCTATTCAACTGTCATCTTTACTAAGTCCATTTCTTCCTTCCACATGTTTTCCCAAGACCACTGAGCTTCTGGTAGTGGTCGAGGACAAGGCTCCATCCTCACTTTCTAAACCCTCCGCTTCAGGACAGCCTGCCGCAAAGGCCTTTGTGAAGAAAGAGGACAAAAAGAGAAGAAATAGGGGGTCTTTTGGATCCCCGAACGCAAACGCCGAGGCCAAGAAGAAGAGGGTCGTGCTCAGGGTCCGAAAGAGCAACAAGAAGAGTACTCGGGCCAGGGTACCAAACCCTGAATCCCTTTATCGACTCAGGGACTACCCTGAAGATGACGACTTGGAGTTCGTCGCCCATGGGCCGACCATTGAGGGAGAAGAGCAAGCAGCATCGGAGGGAAGTGACCGGGAGGCCAAACCTTCTTTGTCTCGAGAGCCCGAAGGAAATCCAATGGCTACGGCCTCTCAAGAAGCTACTCCCTCTCTGAGAGAAGCCGCTGGTGTCATTGACATCCCGTAGTCGTCGTCTCACGCGGAGTCTCTATTTGACGAGGCTCAGGACATCAAAGAAAAAACAACTGAGACATCACAGACCACAGACAAGGCCCTCAACCTGTTCTTTGAAGGCATGAACATCGGTGTGTTGGACTACTACTCCTAGTTTGGTCACCTGGAGATCCCGTAAAAGGACGTGCTGCCGGAGTCAGGCGGGCCGAGCTCGAGCCCAAAGCTGGTGAAGTATTTCCCTGCCCCGAGTATGGATCTTGGCTGTAAAGACCGGTTATGTTTACGATCCTGGTGGATACCCGGGTGCTGGCCGGACCGGTTGGCATTGCCATCTACCTTTACTGCTTGGTGAGCGAAGAGTACCAAGCGAAGGTCAACGAGGTGGATGCACTGAGTCTTTTCAACGAGGCACAACAGGTGCTGAACAAGGTTTGCTTTTCTTTATTTGTATCCCTTGAAGGGTTCATTTAACCTTAGCATATTCTTATGATCTCATCATTTTTGTTTCTTAGGCCTCAGTACTTCATCACAAGAGCTTCTATCGATCTCGGATGGAAGTAATGCAACTCGAGTTTGAGCTCAAGGAACAGGTCTGCCAGAAGGACGTGTACAAAACTCTTAGCAAGCAAAGATACGAGGCCCTTAAGGACCTCCCCATCCTCGAAGTCGAGCTGGAAAAATCTCAAAAGGTATCCTCGTCGGTGAAACGGGAGCATTCCATTCTAGTCAAAAAGATAAGGGTATTTGATATTAATAACGAGAGGCTACGCGCAGCTACTAACGTCGTAACCTTGCCGACCAGCTCCAGGCCGAAATGAACGAGGTCAAAGCCTTGGCTGAGGTATTGAGGAGCAAGATGGATCTCCTGGCCTTGGAAAAGGAGGCTACCAAAGAGGATTTGGCATCTGCAAGGACCAGCTCAGGATGATGAATGAGAAAGCCGACAAGTGGTATCGGCTGAATGATGAGCTTAGAGCACAACTGGACTCGGCCATATCGGAAAGGGATGCCCTCAACTGGGGTACACCGCGTTGAAGTCCAAGTTGGAGGCAGCTTCGAACGAGTCCTCCGAGGTTCAGGATATGCTGACCCAATACAAGAACGATGTGGAACTGGCCGAGGACCGTATAATAACAAAGGTCGAGTATGTAAAGTGGCTATTTTTATAACTGGGAAGTATATTTTTCATAGGTTTTAACAATGTGTAAGGACCTTACTTTCTATGAACGGACTCGGACATCTCCGAGTAGTTTTAAGTTGATTGTAGCCTTTCATTTTCGGGCCCTGCCTAATAGACTCGGTGCCCCCTGGATACGATAGCCCGAGTTGTCCAATATTATTATCGAATAGCAATCCCCGACTCGGGGAGGCCCGTGGGCTCTAGGGTTTTGAACCCATTATTTATTCTAAGTAACTTAACGATAATATCGATGGTGCAAATGTGAATTGATGAAATATAGAAGGCAAATTTCTTTTATTACTTTGAATGTAGAGTACATGATCGAAGGCACAAAAGCTTTTTGTCATGGCAAGAATGAGCTACACAGGCACAGTTTATTTGATCGTTTGACCCTTAAAATTAATTCTAATATTCAAGCCTTGGATTTTAACATCAAATAAAAAATTCCTTCTAAGTATCCTAACTTAGGGCGTAATGGCTCCCCCAGTATTCGAGACTAACCTCGTGAGGGCTCGAATACTATCGATCCAATAGGGGAGATCAGCAATCTCACCCTCGGGCTTGTCTTCAAAACTAGGGTAGCACGTCTTACTATTGCCTCGTTAAAAACCTTGCTGTAAAACCCACTCCGGGAAAAACCAGTCCAAGGGAAAAAGAGTGCAATACGTGCTTTTAGACCTATTCGTCAAATTTAACCTCGACCGGATACATGTATGGGTTAGTTCAAAGCATAAGAAACATCAAAGGAAATTGTGTTCGTACCTTAGCAATAGTACCGCTTTAAGTGTGCCACATTCCAATTGTTCGATAGTTGTACACTGTTCCCTGACTTGAGCTTATATGAGCCTTTCCCGATTATACCTGTAACTCTGTACAGACCTTCCCAGTTCGGGCCTAGTTTCCCGTCATTTGGGTTCTTGATATGTAGCGTAACTTTCCTTAATACCAGTCCCTGACTTGGAAGTGTCGAAGGTTAGACCTTCGGTTGTAGTATCTCCCTATTCGCTGCTTTGGGGCCGCTAATCGGACCAGGCCGTCTTCTCACCTTTCGTCCGATAAGTCTAAGCTTGTGGCCATGACCTCGTCATTTTATGTCTCGGTAGCATACTGGAACCTAAGGCTCGGTTCTTCTACTTCGACCGGGATCAGAGCTTCCGCGTCGTAGACTAAAGAGAACAGGGCCGCACAGGTGCTTGACTACGAAGATGTTCGATATGCCTACAAGACCTCGGGCAAAATTTCTTTCCACTTTACCTATGAATCGGTCAATCTCTTCTTCCAATTTTGGAGTATAATTTTATTTGTTAACTCCGATTGACCATTCCTACTAGGGTGGTAGGGTATTGACAAGATCTTTTTAATTTTGTGGTCTTCAAGAAACTTACTTACCTTGTCGCTGATGAATTGCTTCCCGTTGTCCCCAGCGATCTCGGCCGGTATCCCGAATCGGCATATTATATGATCCCATATGAAGTCGATGACCTCTTTCTCCCGAACCTTCTCGAACGCCTGTGCTTTTACCCACTTGGATAAATAATCGGTCATCTCGGAAAAAGCCAACAAGTGGTCCCCGCTGAATGATGAGCTCCAAGCACAACTGGACTCGGCCATCTCGGAGCAGGATGCCCTCAGCCGGGGGTACACCGGGTTGAAGTCCAAGTTGGAGGCATCTTCGAACGAGTCCTCCGAGGTCCAGGATATGATGGCCTAATACAAGAACGACGTGGAGGTGGCCGATGCCCATATAATAACAAAGGCCGAGTATGTAAAGTGGCTATCTCGGAGGGAGATCCTCGAGGAGATTCATGCCCGGGGTTCTATCAATCGGCCAAGATTGAAGAGGCAAAGAGGTCGAGGCCAAAGAGATATACAAGCCTGAGGGTTCGGCAGTGAATCGGGTTCTGGTGCAGACTAGGCGAATATGCCTTAGTTTATTTTTTGTTTTCTTTTGTACATTTTTTTTTATTTTGGGGCCAATTTACAGTGCCTCTGTAAACACTTTTGATATATATAAAAAACTTCCATTCGTCTATACTGTGTCCTTTACTTTTCAGCATCCGCTTACAACTCTTTGTTTGAAATATGTCATTAATGCCTTAGTATAGAGTTTGAAATAATTTAGAGTGTTTGTTCCCCCAGAGCCCAAATGAGGCCTGGTTTAAGTAACAACTCTGAGTTGCCTTGGCTTTGGAGTATTTGATAAAAATAAAGTCTTTAAAATACTTGAATATTTCAACCGGACACGATGATATTTTGTCGGGGGTGGCTCTTTTTATAGCCGGGTGGTATGTTTTTCATAGGTTTTAACCATGTGTAAGGACCTTACTTTCTACGTACAAACTCGGACATCTCCGAGCCATTTTAAATTGGTTGTAGCCTTTCATTTCGGGCCCTGCCTAATAGGCTCGGTGCCCCCGGGATATGATAGCCCAGGTTGTCTGATCTTATTATCAGATAGTAGTCCTCGACTCGGGGGGGCGTAGGCTATAGGGTTTTGAACCCATTATTTATTCTAAGTAACTTAACAATAATATCGCTGGTACAAATGTGAACTGATGAAATATAGAAGGCAACTTTCTTTTATTACTTTGAATATAGAGTACCTGATCGAAGGCACAAAATCTTTCTGCCATGGAAAGAATGAGCTACACGGGCATGGTTTGTTTGACCGTTTAACCCTTACAATTAATTCTAATATTCAAGCCTTGACTTTTAACATAAAATAACAAATTCCTTCTAAGTATCCTAACTTAGAGTGTAATGGCTCCCCAAGTATTCGAGACTGAGCTCGTAAGGGCTCGAATACTATCGATCCAATATGGGCGATTAGCAATCCCGACCTTCAGGCTTATCTTCAAAACTAGGGTAGCACGTCTTACTGTTGCCTCGTTAAAAACCTTGCCGTAAAACCCACTTCGGGAAAAACCAGTCCAAGGAAAAAAGAGTACAACACGTGCTTTTAGACCTATTCGTCAAATTTAACCTCGACCGAATACATGTATGGGTTACTTCAAAGCATAACAAAGGTCAAAGGAAATTATGTTCATACCTTAGCAGTAGTACCGCTTTAAGTGTGCCACATTCCAATTTTTCGATAGTTGTACACTGTTCCCTAACTCGAGCTTATATGAGCCTTTCCCGGTTATACCGGTAACTCTGTGCGGACCTTCCCAGTTCGGGCCTAGTTTTTTGTCGTTTGGGTTCTTGGTATGTAGCGTAACTTTCCTTAATACCAGTCCCCGACTTGGAAGTGTCGAAGGTTAGCCCTTTAGTTGTAGTATCTCCCTATTCGCTGCCTTTGGGCCGCTAACCGGACCAGGTCGTCTTCTTACCTTTCTTCCGATAAGTCTAAGCTTGTGTCCATGGCCTTGTCATTTGATGTCTCAGTAGCGTATTGGAACCTAAGGCTCGGTTCTCTTACTTCGACCAGGATCAGAGCTTCCGCGCTGTAGACTAAAGAGAACAGGGTCGCACCGGTGCTTGACCTCGAAGTCGTTCGGTATTCCTACAAGACCTCGGGCAAATTTCTTTCCACTTTCCCTTTGAATCGGTCAATCTCTTCTTCAAGTTTTGGAGTATAGTTTTATTTGTTAACTCCGCTTGACCGTTCCCACTAGGGTGGTAGGGTGTTGACAAGATCTTTTTAATTTTGTGGTCTTTGAGAAACTTACTTACCTTACCGCCGATGAACTGCTTCCCGTTGTCGCAAGCGATCTCGGCCGGTATCCCGAATCGGCATATTATATGATCCTAGATGAATTCGATGACCTCTTTCTCCCGAACCTTCTCGAACGCCTGTGCTTCGACCCACTTGGAGACATAATCTGTCATGAGCAATATGTATTGGGCTTTACCGGGTGCCCATGGCAAGGGACCGATGATGTCCATCTCCCATTTCATAAGTGGCCATGGCGATTGGACCGGATGAAGCATTTCCCAATTGATAAATCATTGGGGCATTCCTCTGGCATTCATTATATTTTCGAACGAAGTC
The DNA here is from genome assembly GCA_000715115.1 of Nicotiana otophora. Lineage (NCBI taxonomy): Eukaryota > Viridiplantae > Streptophyta > Magnoliopsida > Solanales > Solanaceae > Nicotiana > Nicotiana otophora. Next base: position 54,491 of record AWOL01S0011833.1, read on the forward strand.
TTTCGCATCCTTCTCCATCTCGTTCCAGTAATAACCCGCTTTGATCAATTTCCGAACCAAGGATTCCGCTCCTGAATGGTTTCCACAAGTACCCTCGTGTATTTCCCTCATTGCGTAGTCGGTCTCCCTCGGACCCAAGCACCTAGCTAGTGGCCCGAAAACTGATCTTCTGTATAATTTTCCCTCGACCATGCTGAACTTGGCAGCTTTAGTACATAGGGCCCTCGATTCCTTGGGATCCGACGGCAATTTCCCTTTCTAAAGATAGTCTATGTATTTGTTTTTCCAGTCCCAAGCCAACCTTGTCGAGTTCACCCTGATGTGACCTTCTTCTATCAACGAGTTCATCAATTGCACTACTACTCCAGAGCCGAATTCGTCGGATTCGACTGACGACCCTAATTAGGCCAACGCATAGGCCTTGAATTGGTGTAATGTCACCTGCACCTTATCCAAGTATCTCTGCATCCATTCCTCTTTTACTTCAAACGTACCGTTGACTTGGTTGACAATGAGGAGGGAGTCATATTTGTCCTTGATCACCTCGGCCCCCAGGCTCTTAGCCAGTTCTAGACCTGCAATCATAGCCTCTTATTCGGTTTCATTGTTAGTCAAGTTTACAATTCTAATAGACTGCCTTATTACGTTACCCGTAGGTGGTGTTTTAATACGATGCCCAGCCCGAGCCCCTTTGTGTTGAAAGCACCGTCCATGAATAGGGTCCAGATCCCCGAGCTAGTCCCCGAGGAGAGTAATAATTTCTTCTCGACTTCGGGGATCAAGGCCGACGTAAAGTCGGCCACGAAGTCCGCCAAAATCTGAGATTTTATGGTGGTCTGGGGTTTGTACTCAATATTGTATCCGCTAATCCTATGCCTCATTTGGCCAGTCGGCCCGAGAGCTTGGGTTTGTGCATAACATTCCTCAGTGGGTATGTGGTCACAACACATATGGGGTGACACTGAAAGTACGATTTTAATTTCCTAGATGCGCTCAATAAGGCAAGCGCTAATTTTTCTAAGTGTGGATATCTTGTTTCGGCATCGCCTAGGGTCTTACTAATATGATAAATATGAAATTTCATACCTTCTTCTTCCCGGACCAGGACACCACTTACCGCTACGTCGAAAAATGCTAAGTAGAGGTATAGTTGTTCATTCGCCTTCGGAGTGTGCAGAAAGGGAGGGCTCGATAGGTACCGATTGAGTGCTTCTAAAGCTCGTTGCCACTCTGGGTCCAAGAGAAGTCATTCTTCTTTTTTATTAATAAGAAGAATCGGCGGCTCCTGTCTGACGACCTTGAAATAAACCGGCCCAACGCGGCTATCCGCCCGGTCAGTCTTTGTACTGCCTTGATGTTGTCAACTACAGTGATATATTCTATAGCTTTTATCTTGTCTGGGTTGATCTCTATTCCCGATTGGATACCATGAGCCCGAGGAGCTTGCCCGAGCTGACCCCGAAAGCATACTTCTCCGGGTTCAGCTTCATGTTGTATTTCCTCAATATGTCGAAGGTTTCCTGCAAATGATTCAAATGGTCCTCTTCTCGAAAAGACTTAACTAACATATTGTCAATATAAACATCCATTGATTTCCCTATTTGTTCTTCGAACAACCGATTAACTAGGCGTTGACACATGGCACCGGTATTTTTAGCCCAAACGGCATTACGTTATAACAGTAGGTGCCAAATTTAGTTATGAAAGATGTCTTTTCTTGGTCGCCCAGGTCCATCCAAATTTGGTTATACCCGGAATAGGCATCGAGAAAACTCAGTATCTCGCGTCCGGCGGTTGCATCGATCATTCGATCGATGTTACGCATAGGGAATGAGTCATTCGGACATGTCTTGTTTAGGTCCCTATAATCTACACATATTCTAAGTTGGTTTCCTTTTTTAGGTACGACTACTACATTAGCTAACTAATTCGGGTATTTACCTCCCCGGATGAAACCTATTTTCAAAAGTTTAGATACCTCGTCTTTGATGAATGCATGCTTGATTTCGGACCGCGGCCTCCTTTTTTGTTTGACCGGGTGAAATTTTGGATCCACGCTCAATTTGTGAGTTTTTACCTCCCGTGGGATACTTATTATGTCTAAGTGGGACCAGACAAAACAATCGGCATTAGCCTTAAGGAAATCAATGAGTTTTTTCCTGAGCTTGGGAGTTAACACCATGCCCAGGTATACCTTTCGATCATGTAGGTGCTTGATCAATATAACCTGCTCAAATTCCTCGATTGTCGATTTAGTGGCATCGGTATCATCGGGTGCTATAAGGGACCTCGAGACACCGTAATCATCCTTCTCGTTTGATGTGTGCTCCTCTTGTCTTTTCGGCCCGATCGAGGTCGGGATCGTTGATTGCTATTTGGTTTCCTTTTCTTCGACAAGTCCCCTATTATTTGATGTCGAGATCGCGGGCGCCGGGATCACTTCATTGACAGTAGACATCTCCTTTGTAGCCAACTGTTCCCCGTAGACCGTTTTGATTCCCCGCTAAGTGCAAAATTTCAACGTCTGATGTAAGGTTGATGGTACTGCCCTCATGTTGTGAACCCATGGCCTTCCAAATAAGTCATTGTACCTCATATCCCCCTCGATCACGTAGAATTTTGTTTCCTGGGTGGTCCCGACAGTGTTTACTGGTAGGGTTATTTCACCCTTCGTCGTCTCGCACACCAAGTTGAACCCGTTCAACACTCGGACTGCCGGTACGATTTGGTCCTATAATCCCAACTGTTCTACAACCCTCTATCGAATGATGTTGGCCGAACTACTTGGATCAATTAACACATGTTTAACTCGAGATTCATTGATAATTACGAATATTACCAGTGCATCATTGTGAGGCTGGATGATGCCCTCGGCATCCTCGTCGCTGAACGATATGGCCCCCCTCTAGAACTTAATCCCGTTTGCGTTTTTCTCTTGTGATAGAAACCTTGGTGCGTTTTATCATTGGCCCTTGGGGGACATCCACTCCCCCAATGATCATGTTGATCACGTGTTGGGGCTCCTCTTGTTCAATCTGTTTGTTGGCGTCCCTATTCTTGAAATGATTTTTGGCCCATTCACTTAGGAATTCCTGAAGATGTCTGTTGTTGAATAGTCGAGCCACCTCTTCCCTCAGCTGTCGACAATCTTCGGTCCTATGACCGTGAATACCATGGTACTTACATACCAAGCTGTGATCCCTCCGTGCGGGATCGGAGTGAAGTAGCCTAGGCCAGTTGGTCTCTTTGATGCGACTAATGGCCAACACTATACTCGCAACATTGTAAGGCCTCATAAATATTTTACCTAAAACCCGGGATTTTGTGATACCGAAGTAGACTATGTGTTGACGAAGCTCGCCGCGGTACGGACTTTTTGCGTTGGACAGTGTGTTGGGGAGTAAAGAAAAATTTTTGGCAGAAAAAGACATTTCTACGGCCCACTATGCGGTCGCAGAATCACTATGCGGGCCGCAGAATGGCCGCTGAGTGAAGCAGTAACTGGGAAAGTTTGGAGGAAAGCCTGTGGTGCATTATGCGACCGCAGAACAGGTCTGCGGTGCATTATGCGTCCGCAGAACAGGTCTGCGGTGCATTATGCGTCCGTAGAACAGGTCTGCGGACCGCATAATGGCCACAGAATGGGGTAGAATTGCCTAATTCCGGAGGGCCATTTCGCGGCCCATTTTGCAGATCGCAGAAGCATTATGCGGTCGCATATGCGACCGCAAATATGTGATGGGGCTCCTTTTTTCTAATATTTTTACCCGACCCTATTTCGATATATTACAGTAATGGACCATATTTGAAGCAAAAACATATATTCTAGAGTGAGGGAGTGCCAAAGAGTGAGAGGGGGAGTTCCTAAGCCCATCATCCTTCAATTCTTGCTCAAAGTTGAAAATATTGTAAGAAGAATTCACTAGGTCTTCATCCTAGAGGTAAGTTTTTACTCCATGGCCCTCAATTTCGTGATTTTAACTGAAAATAAGTAATAAGCCAAGTAAATTCTGGGGTGTGGGAGTTGTTTATTTTGTATGCATGTACCATCTAGGGTAGTGGGAAGATTGTTGAGCTCTTTTGGGTGAACTTTGGGTAGTGGAGTGAAAGAATCCACCATAGGAGGACCTTGAAACTTTAATACACACCTAATATTTGATAAAATGCTCAAGTGAGCTAGAATTATGAACTCCTTCCTAATTTGTGTCCAATTTTGCAATATCTCTAAATAGATCGAAGTGGCTAGGATCTCCGAAATATTTTAGTAAATTAAACGGGCTTGAGGCAAGGTATGTTGGCTAAACTTCTCTCTTAGAATTGAATTCCCATGATGATCTTGTAAGTCCCAAGTTGTCCATTATGAATTGACTTTTCTGAATAGTTTGACGTCGGATGATGTATGTGTATATATATATATATATATATATATATATATATATATATATATATATATATATGTTCAAATGTATTCAGGAATGTTCTTATTAAATTGTGCTATTCTTCGGGAGAGTATTTGAAGTATGAGTATGTATTAAAATGTTGTGACTTCAAGTGAAGTCCAAATGAAAGTGATGACATCAAATTGTATAAGAGATCATATGTGCCTAAGACCCTAATTTGCTCAAGTATATGATTAAAGTCTTAATTTGAAAGGCCTTGTTGTTGATTATCCATGATAATGATTGAAAATAGAATAGTGAGCTTGAATTATGAAGTATGGCCAATGTGCCAAGAATGATATCGCGTTATGGCCAATGATGCCAATAAAATGAATGACATGTAAAAGAATATAAATTGAGTGGTAAATAATTTTAATAACAAATGCTTTGGGAGTATCGATTAGCCACCGAGGAAGGGTAGGTCAGAACAACCTAACCCCGAAACTACATGTGTCGGTGTAGGAGTGATTGAGGGGTAAATCCCCGTGTTAATGTGATGAGACTGTTTCCCCTTATATGGGATGAGATTGGTGTGTTGAGATGTTTTTTCCTTAAATAGGATGATATTATTGCTAGCGATATGTGATGTGATATTGATCCACACGGCATTGTGGTGAGACGGCATAGCCGATCGGGCTGAGATCGGACACCATGCTGCGCATATAGTGGTATTGCGAGTGTATGTCTCGGGGTGAGATGGTTTAGCCTGTCGGGCTGAGATCGGACTCCGTGCTAAAATACGGTGGTATATCGGTGCTAAAGAACTCCTAACTTAAATTACCGAAACCTACTTGAAATTTACGTTTCCCCTAATGTGACACTTTGATACCGTTTGAGTCTCCTATTGATATCATGTTTTATTTTCCGTTTACTATTGCTTGTTCTATTGAGAGGTGTTTAATTTTACATACTAGTACTATTCCATATGTACTAACGTCTCTTTTACCGGGGGCGCTGCATCTTTAATGGATGCAGGTGGTTCCATAGCAGGTGGTATTGATCAATGATAGCAACACACCCTCTCCTCAGCTGATTTGGTAAGCCCCACTTCACTTCGGGGTCCTGTATCTTCTATCCTTTGCACATAGCATTTTGAGGTATAGCCGGGGCCTTGTTACCGGCACTGTCATAGCACTCTTTTGTTCCTGTTAGAGGCTCCGTAGACATAGCGTAGGTTGAGTCTGTTTTGGGAAATTTAGAACTAAAAATGTTGTAATTGTATCATCTGTCCCACTTTGACTATGATTGTACAACGTACTATTTTGAAGACTTGTTAATGATGTAACTAATGGAAATGAACTGGTGTTGTTCACATGACTTCTTACTGACTAATTAATGAAATGCATTCTTCTCTTTATTTGTGGGTGAGCTGGGTAGACGGCATTATGCAGGCTTGCTCGATCGGGGTAACTCTGTTGAGCGTCGGACGCGTTCCTCGAGGTCGGGGTGTGACAAGCATCCACGTTGAAATTGTACTCTCTCGTGCTTCCCTGCACTCGAGCGATCTGTTAAAACCGCTCTTACTCATTAAACCCCTCTTGCTTGGTCCTTGATCACTTCTCCTATCATTCCTGGTTGGGTGGCAACCGGATCTGTTTCCCTTTCTGTCCGAGCCGTACGGTTGATACCGATCTCGGACCGGCCTTGGCTCCTGGTCCATAATCCTTTTAGATCTATCATTTGCTCTGTTAGGGTAAATAGACCCTGAGGGGGCCCCCAGCTGGTCATCCTCGACTCTGATCTTCGACTAATACATGTTATGGACGTCGACCCAAGTAACCGCCGGGTACTCCACCAACTTTTGCTTTAATTGTTGATAAGCAACGGAACATCGGGGCTTGAGCCCTTGACTGAATGCCTGAATGGCCCAATCATCCGCGACGGGGGACAAGTCCATTTGCTCCATCTGGAACCTTGACACGAACTCCCTAAGCATCTCGTTATCTCTCTACTTGACTTTAAAAAGGTTTGATTTCCTCGTCTCGACCTTGATGGCTCCGGCATGTGCTTTTACGAAAGTATCTGCAAGCATAGCAAATGAATCAATAGAATTCGGAGGCAAGTTATGGTACTATATTATCTCTCCTTTGGACAAGGTTTCCCCAAATTTCTTTAGTGACACTGATTCGATCTCGTCGTCTTCTAGGTCATTGCCTTTGATTGCACACGTATAGGAGGTTACATGCTCGTTTGGATTTGTGGTCCCATTATATTTGGGAATGTCGGGCATTCGGAATCTCTTCGGGATTGGCTTCGGTGCTGCACTCGGGGGAAAGGCTTCTGAATGAATTTTTAGGAATCCGACCCTTTCAATATTGGAGGCGCTCTCGAGATCTGATCGGTCCTCGAATTGTAAGTTTTTACCTTCTTGTCGTTTGCCTCTATCCTTTTCTCACCAGACTCAACCCGCTTTGTTAGTGTTCGAGTATTTTCATCACCTCGGAAGTTTCTCTGGCCTGCTCCGGCCCGAACGGCCCAAATTCATCCGGTTCCACGGCAATTTGTTCATCCCTTCGAGCGTTTCTCTGACCTGCTCAGGCTCGATCCTGTTAGGGGCGTGACTTTGGGTCTGCAACTGCACTATTGCTGCTTGCTAAGCTTGTAACATTTCGAAGATAAACCGCAAGCTATCTCCATCACCTTCCCCCTCGGGTGCTTCACTAATCGATGGTCGGGGTGCCCTGCGAATGCTATTTTCGGGTTTAGTTGGCAGATTGATATTGATGCCAACCTATGAGTTAGTGTCGATCGGGTGAGCGATTGGGACACCATTGGGATCAATAAGGGGTATGTCATTATTGGGTACCATGTTATTATTTTTACCGTGGTGGCCTGACTCGGCGTCAACGTTTAAGTGAGCGGACTGAGAATTTGACATTCTTAGATTAACCTGAAATCAAACATCGAAGAGCAAGTGTAAAATAGGGTGTGTTATGGAGATTCGTATTAAATCACCACTATTATCCTTAGCCCCATGGTGGGCGCCAAAGTGCTTACCCTTAAAATGAGTAACAATTAAATTTGTTCGCGGTTAAAGGATATGTAATTTAATTTAACACGAATGATCTATGAACAGAAATTAATTAAAGTAAAGTGAAGCAAAATAATCAAACTAAATGTGATGAACAATCAAGTTTGGCCTTTTAGAAGAACATTGAAAAGTAACCTCGGTCGAGCCCTCGAGACTGGCTCGGTTGTAACCGAATAATTAAGCAGCTGAAGAACACAATGAACAGTAGCTAGAGAATGAAAATAAACTTTTTATTGCTTTGATATGCGTGCCAACAATATTTTTAAAATGAAAAAGTTCTCCCGTTTATATAGTAGGGGGGCTTCAATCCTAGTACAAGTCTAAATAAGGTAAAAATCTTCTTTTTCAGTAAATGTTGATCTGCAGTTGATATCGGACGGGATTCGCTCCGTAATATCCGGTTGAGGGCGGACATTACGGCTCCTCACCTCTCGTGCTTAACCGTTTCTCTTTTTCCTTAGTCTCGAATCTTCACTATGTCCGGACCCGATGTTCAGCCGTGTCCGATCCCGGATGCACCGTTCGTCCTCCCCGGCCTCCGAAACGAGGAACCCTTCGACTTTACTCGAGCTTGCGTCAGATCATGCTTCCCTCTCGTTTCTTTACCAAGAAATCCGCGGTAATATTATCTCCGATTTTACCCGTACACAACAATACTGTCCAACTATGATGTGAGTTTTATCTATGGGAAATACACCTCTCTCAAGGTAGTATTAAATTACATTTTCTTCCTTCATATCTAAATTATACGTGAATCAAATTTACAAACTTTACTATGTTTGCAGAGATCTTTTGTGGAACAGAAGAAGTTAAAAAGATGAGAATAGTAAGTAGATTCTTTCATGTTTTTAACAACAAAACTTTCGATACTGTTGTCTTGGTTTTGGAATACGAAGATATATTATCAAACCTAAAAGCTTCAGGAGCATTCTCCTAGAGCTGAGACCACTCAAGCATGCCAAACTTCTTTTTTGCTTCTTGGCGTAATGTGTATTTTTTACCATTTTTATTTTGTAGTCAGGGCCTTTAATCCCCACATAAATAGACATAGATTGACCTTTTAAGTGAATTGAATTAAATTTATGTTGGATTGTCTTTCCAGAGTATAAAAACTATTCTGTTTCAAGGGTGATGTGTTATCTACCAATAAATATATTGGCAGATGTGGAATCTCTATCGTTTCGTTCACCATAATGTAGCTTGGCAGATATGGAATATGTTCCTAAATTTTTATGGAGTCCGTTGGGTGATGCCTGGAAGTATGGAGCAACTTTTAAATTGTTGGCATGAACAGAAAATAGAGAAAAGATGCACACAAGTGTATGAAAAACAATTCAGATATGCATTTATGGATTATTTGATTAGAAAGGAATAGTAGGATTTTTAACGGAGCTATGGAATGTACTCCTCATGTAAGATTTAGTTGCATTCAAAATTTGAATTGTTGGAGCAAAATAAATGTATCATTTGATATTTGTAGATATCCTGGAACTTATGGACTCCTTGCAGGTGTAGGATGGGTATATCATGTACGTGAGGATTTTTTGTACAATTTAGTACTTTTTCATGGAAGATAAATAACATATCTTTTTGCAAACGCGCGATGTTCTAAATGTAGATATTTGATTAGTAATCTTTTGGATATCTTATGAAGCTTTGTTCCTCAAAAAACTTATCAACTTGACAGTGTTGCTCCTTTTTCTTTAATCCAGTTAAACGCTTGAAATCTTCAGGTAGAAAGGACGGGAACTATTTGGCCTTCAACCTTTCTGGTAGCCTTATAGTTGTATTATGAAATTTGAAACCAAGTTAAATAGAAAAAGGGGATCTTTATTAGCTTGGTTGATGCACGTCTTATTTTATCAAATTTCAAAATAGAGTTTGCCCTTCGTATAACTAATCGAGATTGGAACATGATAGATCAAGGTTCAACTTTGTATAATATCGAGCCATGATGCGATATTAGGTAGCCGAGCTCGAGACCTAGAGACCGATCAAGATCGAGATTGGCCAAGATCGAGATCGGCCAAGATCGAGGTCAAGCAAAATAGAGACCGATCAAGATCGAGATCGAGCAAAGTAGAGACCGATCGAGGTAGAGATCGGCCGAGATCAAGGAAAGTTTATCAAGCCAAAAAACGAAAGCCGGAATATCCGCAATTGGGCGAGAATCTCGGCGAAAATCACGGTGCATATCAATGAGAGACCAATTAATTAATCTATCATGGGATTCCTTACTGTGTTTAAAAAATGGTATTAAGAATAGGACTTCCCTATTATATAAAGGGGGGTCTGATCATTTGTAAGAGGCAGATACACATATCCGTTCACATACACGTACAGACTCAGATTCATAAAATATAAAGCAATATATTGCCTTCTCTTCTGGTTTGGATATTCAATCATTTTGTTCCTATATCAGTCTACTCTCCATTGAGTCTGAGGGTGATCAAACTTGAGGGCTTAGGCTAATTAATTCATTCGATTTGCATTCATTTCTTTTACAGTTAATTTCGATATTCATTTATACATTTTCTCAATTTGTACCAAGTTATACTACGTATCCTTAGAACCGCGAATAAATTCAATTGTTATCCGTTTTTCGGGTAAACACAAATAAATTATAGTTCCACGTGCAACAAAAAATATATTGGAGGTTCTTGATATTGCTATCAGTATTTTTCTTAAATGCTTTATGATTTCTACATAGCCCCAGTGATCAAGAAAGAGGCTGAGAAATGAGAGTCCAATGTGATCGGAAATGAGGCTGAAAAACAAGATTGTTTTTTGTATTTGCAGATCCAGAATTCATCTAATGCGAGGAATTTACTTACATAATGAACGTGATTAATGACTGTCATATCTAAGCAAAATACTATGACAAACATTATTTGCACTAGAACAAACAAAAGGATATTATACCAAAATTTTTAGGCCGGTGCTTTAGCACGGGCTACCACATCTAGTATTTAAAAATACGTAAAAGGGCCAAATATATCTATTTACTATTCGAAATAGTTTAAATATATGGGAGAATGACACAGTTACCCACAAAAATAAAACTATTTACCCTTGCCTATCCATTTATTTTTCTACCAATCAAACCAATTACATTTCCTACCCATAGTAATTTTTGTGGGAAATTTTCTCTTTTTTCTCCAATTTTTTTTTATTTCTATGCTTCTTTTCTTTTTTTCCTTTTTTCTTTCTTTTCTCCTTTTCTTTTTTCTCGTTTTCTTCTTATTTTTTTCTTTTTTCCTTTTCTAATTTCATTTAACTTATTTTGTTTTATATTCTTTTTCTCCTCATAATCTAATTTTATTTACTGTTTTTACTATTTTTTATTTTTTATTTTATACAATAAGAAAAAATAACTGATATAGAAAATATTTATTCACCTTTTTTTAAAATATAACTAGTATAATATATCTTTTGTCTTTTTCTCATTTTTAAAATTCAATTATTAAACTGAAATAATATCAGTTGTCACTTGATCTAATTCACTGAATATCACACTGACTGCTGTTGAACACCATAAATTACATAATCAGATTCTAAGAATCAACACGTGATTGCCATGCAAACTTTGATCTCTTTCCCTATAAATATCAGTGCACACTCTACCATTAGCAGTAACACAACCAGTTATGGTGCAAGAAAACATAATCTACGGCCACCAAATCTCCATATATACTAGTTAGAATAGAAATGATAATAAAATATTAGAAAATGCAATAAAAGTATAAGTAGCAAAAAAGACTTCTAGTACCATATGATACCAATATGGTATACATGTATACCAACAGAGTATATGATTGGTCTAGAATATTGCTACAACTATCTCGACTATACTACTGTACCAAAACATTAAAGGGTGCAATAAAAGTATGAGAAAATTACATGCTCGCATTGTAAGCTAAATATTCGCAAAGCAACTTGCTCATTACGTATACTAACAGGGTATATAGTTGTATGAGGTCGTTCCAACAATTGCCTATAACTATAAAAACTATTACATAATACACATAATCTATGTCTATCGGCACAAAAAAAAAATCCAGCACTGCAAATCATATTCATATAAATAATTTCAGAATAGTAATCACTTAGAAATGCAGCTAAAACAACCAAAAAAATGTTCAAACTACCATATGATACCAATATGGCATATAACTATACCAACATGGTATACAGTTTTACTGGTTAATTTTCGGCAACTGTATGACTATGCTACTATTACATAACACACATGCATAAAGAGAAAAATAAACAAAATAGTGTATCACTTATTAATATACTAAAGTATTTCAAGATATTGTACTATATTACTATTATTAAAAGAAAATCAAATAGTGTACCAATTAAATGCAGCTAGTACAACTAAAAAATGATTCAACTAGCATATGATACTAATATAATATATAACTATACTAATAGGGTATATAGTTGTACGGGGTCGTTCCGACAACTTCATATAACTATAAAAACTATTACATAATACACAAAAGCTATGTCCATAAGTACAAGAAAATACAACACAGCAAAACATGATCATATAAATCATTTCAGAATAGAATTCACTTAAAAATGCAGCTAAAACAACCAAAAAATATTTCAACTACCATATGATACCAATATGACATATAATTATACCAATAGGGTATACAGTTCTACTGATAATTCCAGAAAACTATATAAGACTAAACTACTATTACATAATATACATGCATAAAGAGAAAAATTAAAAAAATAGTATATCACATATTAATATAAGAATGTATTTCAAGATATTGTATTATAATACTATTATATAAAACAAACGCATAAAGAAAAAATCAAAAAATCAAGATACTGTACTATTCTACTATTACTAAAGAAAAATCAAATAGTGTACCAATTAAATGTAGCTAATACAACCAAAAAATATTCCAACTAACTTATGATACCAGTATAGTATATAGCTATACCAACAGGGTATACAATTGTACGCAAAGAGTTTAATTTTTTTTAAAATTTAATTATTAAACTGAAATAATATCAGTTGTCACATAATCTAATTAACTCACTGAGAGCTTATGCAATGAATAATACCTCCATGGAATTCCATTAATGTTAATAAATATTATTATTTATTTATTGAAAATATGGACAACAATTGGACAAAAATTCAGGACAATCCTTTTGAAATTGTGGTATACACGGCAACCGGGAGTTTCTCCGATCAACTTATTCCTCTTGTCCATTTTTCTCACTGCGAATATCCTATTTTATTTTTATTTTTATTTTTATTTTTCAAATAATTATTAATATATATTTCTACAGTCAAAGTACATATCATAGACGGAAAGATAGTCAAAAGTAATGTGATTCAAGTCATAAAATAAAATAAAAAGGGGAATAGATTTGCATTTTTCACATGCCCCTCACGTGGGTTAAAGCAAATTAAAGGGGAAATAGGAAATTGAATAATCCGGTAATAAGTTTATGCTGTATAGGTAGGAATTGTAATTAATTTTCGAGTGGAAAACACCATGTAATTTTTTTGGCCTTGATAGGCATTATGCGTTATTTCCTCTAAATATATTCTCCGTTTGAGTATTGATCCAATTATACCCATGTTGTTATACTATTGCACTAATTTGGCCCTAATTTAGACGGCGGTACACGCGGCAAGCCCAATAATAAATAATCCTCGCTCAATTTTAATAGGAAATTTCACCTCCTATAGCAAAGTTTTACACCCTATTTATTATAAATAAAAACTCTTTTAAAATATTATTTTTTATAGCTAGCTTTTAGTTTTTATAACAAAATATGTATTTATGGTCACTTCCTACAGTTAAGTCATTAAATACGCTGTCTAATATTTTTCTCTCTCATTCTTTCAGTTTATTCTCTCCATTGTCCTCCTCATTACTGAACCACGATTCTCTCATTTATTTGTAGGTTCTCTCTCTAAATTGTTCTCTAACCCTAGAGTAGATTTTGCGGATGGGTGATGGCGAAAATTTGTTGACAAATCCCTTATAAACGTGCACTGTAACAGCAACAACATATCAAAACTCTACCTTGATTTCCCCTTCAACGTTGTTTCTCATCCGATGTTACTGTCCGGGTCCTTTCCGCCATCACTCATAAAGTCAAAGAACTCAACTTGATTTTATCCAGTGTATTGACATAGGAGATTTTATCAGTGTACAGTGATTTTGCTGAATTGATTTTGAATGTTGACATGGGATAGGAAAAGACAGAGGAGAAGGGTGGCAGCGGCCAATGAGATTAGGATTAGGTTTGGAATTTTTAGTTTGTACAGTGGTTTTCTCTTCTTGTATTTATATGTATTTAATAAGGCACATATTTAGACAGTGATTTTCTCTTCTAATATTTAGATGTATTTATATGTATTCGATAAGGCATACACTAATTTTTATTTTGTACAGTGATTTTTGACTGTTGTATTTAGATGTATTTATATGTATTTGAGTTCATACAACAATATTTTTAAATATATTATTAGTTCTATCATTTTGATGTTATTCATCAATTAGTTATCCATTCAATCTAATTGTATTCATCTGTATTTTTAACCTAACTGTATCCATATGTATTTAAAACAACAATACAATGAAATACAGTAAAATACTCTCAATACAAATAGAAAATCAATAAATATAACCAATGAAATATACCTAATAAAGCAGTAATACCAAGCATTAGGAATAAATAAAATATTGTGAATAGAAAAATAAAATTGAATACATCGAACAATGTCAGAAAAAAATCTTGAACTGTATCAGAAAAAAAAGAGGGACTAAAACTCTAAAGAATGCTGTATTTTTTTGTGTTTGATGTCTCATAAATCTTCTCATTAATTAGATTGATAATGTTGTGTGTTATAATTAATTTAGGCGAGTTATATTAGGAGTGTATCCCATTAAATTAGCAGTTTTTCATTATTAAATAACTGAAGAGACCTATTATTACGTTGTATTCATAAATACATGATATGAATACGTGTGAATACAGCGACTGACAGCTGGATGCCGTGTTTTTTAGCCAATTTTTGCTGTAAATACAGTAGCTCGAATACGTCGAATACATTACCATAGCAACTGAAAGGTAGCTACGAAAAGTAATTATGTAGATAGTAGCTATAGAAAATTAATAGGCACTAAACTATAGTCATTTCAAAATTCCTCTTTTAATACCCGAAAACCCACCCGTTAAAATCATGGACCTAGTAGAGGCGAGCCAAAAAAGACCATATCTCTTCTCATATATTTTCTTTTACATCAAACCCATTTCACCGGCGCTACAGCCTTCCAGATAACTCCCATCAACTAAAGGACTTCAATGGTAGTAAAATAAATATGAACTAGCCAACAACAAGAAAAACAAAATGACGGGAAAAAAATTGTTGCATCTTCCTGGAGTGGGTCTTTTTGACCAAATAACACCTGGGATAGGCTCGAATCTTACAAGATTAAACATTCTTAGTAGTGCATTTTTCGGTGTAATTCCAGGAATGAAGGAAAAAAAAAGAAATAGAAAGGGAAGAAAAAAGAAATTAAAAAATCCGGCAAGAGGCTCTATTTTCCGATGACAGCAGGTGAAGGATAAAGCTGTGAAAGAGCTTAGTTAATGGGTAGAAAGTAAATGCCCCAATAGAATGGAATTTCTTCCATTTCAATTTATCACTACATATCTCCAAATGGTGTAAAAGAAATTACACTGTACCAAAAAAAATATATCAGTTTCAAGTGACGTGAACCTATTTGATTGGGCACGCAATTTAAGAAAAATAAAAATTTTTGAAATTTATGATCTTAAACAAGTTAAAAAGGGGTCCAGAGTATTTGTGTGGTTATAAAAGCTTCTTATTAAGGGTAGAATTGGATGTTTAAGCTAAATTACTTTCAAATTTAAAAAGAGACCATTTTTTTTTTTAACGAAACAAAAAAAAAATAGTTTCAGGAACAGACGGAGTACTATTGTAAGCCAAATCAAGAAGATGCCGGCGGATGAGATGTATTTGGGCATATCATTTGGTGAGGAGGGGTTACAGCAGCTCCCTGGTTAAGCCAGCTTGGGTAGGGAATTTTTTCTTTTTATTTTATTTTTACCTTTATTTTATTTTGATAAAGTTACATAAAACAAAAAGTGGACACTTGTCAAGTTTGAAATGTCTAAAGTTTAGAAAAAAATTATATTTGAATGGGTCGGGTATTAAGGGTTGGGCTTTCGGATATTAAAATTAGGGGTGGATTCTGAGCTTGCCACCTATCTCGCCGTTTAAATTAGAGGGTGACGGTAAGGGTATAACTGGATCAATACTCAAACAAAGGGTATATTTAAACTATTTCGAATAGTACATGGATATACTTGACATTTTTCGTTAAAAAAGTTATTTTAAGTTTACCCTTTTCAAATTTAGTTTGCATCTTCCATTTTTGGGCGATGTGCACAGATAGTCAGTAATAACACATGTATTTATTTTTAAGCCACTGCTTTAAATGTATTTAGTCTTTAGCCACTGCTTTAATAAATTTTTACCCGCTCGGACGAAAATACCCTTCTGCTATATAGAATTTCGCTGATACATACGCTTCTTATTTACGATCAGCAGCAGCTCAAACTTACGTGCAAAGAATTGTTATGATCGTCCAAAATTGCAGAAGCTTCTCTTCCGATTTCAAACTTCCAGTCTAAGTTCAGAATTCAACTTTCTCGTCCAAAATTCACACTAAAATTACAGTAAGTTCTAAAGTTTCAGATATCTCTATATGTTTTTGTGTTTGTGTGGATTTTTATTTCGTTACTGAAGAATAAGATGCTAGGAATTTGATTTTTTTTTCTTTTCTGTATTGATAACATTAAGGACATCACGTCCTTAACTCTGTGATTGTTCTATAAATATTGAGGACATAATATTAAGGATTTGGTGTCCTTAATATGACTGTTGTTCTAAAAAATATTAAGGACAAAGTGTCCTGTGTTTTGCAACTTGTATTAATAAAGTTAAGGATACGATGTCCTTAATTTCATGACTGTTGTTCTAAATATTAAGGACATAGTGTCCTGTATTTGCAAATTGTATTAATAAAGTTAAGGACACGATGTTCTCAACTTCATGACTGTTGTTCTAAATATTAAGGACATAGTGTCCTGTATTTGCAAATTGTATTAATAAAGTTAAGGACACGATGTTCTCAACTTCATGACTGTTGTTCTAAATATTAAGGACATAGTGTCCTGTATTTGCAAATTGTATTAATAAAGTTAAGGACACGATGTTCTCAACTTCATGACTGTTGTTCTAAATATTAAGGACATAGTGTCCTGTATTTGCAAATTGTATTAATAAAGTTAAGGACACGATGTTCTCAACTTCATGACTGTTGTTCTAAATATTAAGGACACCATGTCCTTAACATTTTCACTGCACACATCAAAGTTAAGGATAGCTTGTCCTT
The DNA here is from genome assembly GCA_000715115.1 of Nicotiana otophora. Lineage (NCBI taxonomy): Eukaryota > Viridiplantae > Streptophyta > Magnoliopsida > Solanales > Solanaceae > Nicotiana > Nicotiana otophora. The sequence continues at coordinate 71,434 of AWOL01S0011833.1, forward strand.
AACATTTACACTGCACACATCAAAGTTAAAGACAACTTGTCCTTAAAATTTTTACTGCACACATCAAAGTTAAGGACAACTTGTCCTTAACTTTTACAATGCACACATTAAAGTTAAGGACACCATGTCCTTAACTTTTACAATGCACGCATCAAAGTTAAGGACATAGTGTCCTATTTTTGCAACTTGTACTGATAAAGTTTAGGAAATGATGTCCTTAACTTCATGACTACTATGTAAAAATTAAGGACATAGTGTCCTCTTTTTGCAACTTGTACTGATAAAGTTTAAGACATGATGTCCTTAACTCCATGACTACTGTGTAAATATTAAGGACATAGTGTCCTGTATTTGCAACTTGTATTGATAAAGTTTAGGACATGATGTCCTTAACTTCATGACTGTTGTTCTAAATATTAAGGACATGGTGTCATGTGTTTTGCAACTTGTATTGATAAAGTTTAGGACATCGTGTCCTTAACTTCACGATTGTTGTATAAATATGTCCTGAATTTTCCATTTTCTTGGGATGGATATAATATGTATTATAGTTGCTTTTAATGGTAGATGGACTACAGACTATAAGTATCTTGATCATCAAACAAAGCTTGTTCTAGTACTTGAAGCAATTCGATTTGAAGATTTCATTAACCGGGTCTTTGAAGTTACTGAATTGGATAGAGACAAGTTTGAAGCAATGATATGGTTTGATATCAATCTGGGAACAAGCAAGGGAATGCTTGTATCCAAAGATTTAGATCTTCACACATGTATAGAGTTACTAAAAAGTCATTCACTATTCAAGGGTTGTCGTTTCATTGTTGATGTTTCGGAAAGAGTTTTTGGTTCTACAAGCACCTTTGAACATGTCAATACAGAAACTCAACAAGACAATCAAGACAAATGCCAACAGATAATGAAAATAGATGTGGTTGAAGCTCAACCAATTACTGAAGAGGTGCTTCAAACATTTGATTCTATTCAAGTAGAAGGACAAAGCATTATAGAGATTGACAACAAACAAGCTTTGGGTATTCAAGTCTTAGAGAGTGCACCGGTAATAGAAGAAGTTGCTGAAAACCCCTTTACTCAACTAACTAGACAAAACTCAAATTTGAAACAAAAAGAATCCCCAACTACGATATTAAGAGAAAATGCTTCGTTGGATGAAATAAAAGTGGGGTCAATATTTGACAAAAAGAAGAGTATAATTAATTGTTTTTCCAATATAGCAATTAAAGGACATTTTGAATTCAAGGTTGTTAGATCAAGCTCAACAAGATATTCTTTGAAATGCAATGATGATACGTGTGGGTGGTATGTGCGTGCTTTCAGAATTAAAGATTCAACACTATTCAAGATAGTAAAGATTAAGAAAAATCATGACTGCTCAGTTAACACTATGAAAGCTGATCAAAGGCATGCAACTTCAAAGTTGATTAGTGGTTACATTATCGATAATCTTCGAGACCCAAGGTTTGAAGTTACACCAGCCATTGTCATGGCAGAAATGCAAAAATTGCATGGACTAGACATTGGTTATCACAAGGCATGGCATGCTATTCAACGTGCTTCAGCTTTAATAAGAGGAACTCCTGAAGAGAATTATGAATTATTGTCTTCATACTTGTATATGATGAAAAGTAAAAATCCGGGAACATACACTAACATAAAGATAGACGACAATAACAGGTAAACAATCAAAAAGAGTTTATTATTTTGTTTATAAACTTTAGGACATGGTGTCCTTAACTTGGATGTGTGCAATGAAAATGTTAAGGGCATGGTGTCCTTAACTTTGATGTGTGCAGTGAAAAAGCTAAGGACATGGTGTCCTTAACTTGGATGTGTGCAGTAAAAATGTTAAGGACATGGTGTTCTTAACTTTGATGTGTGTAGTGAAAATATTAAGAACAAGTTGTCCTTAATTTTGAAGTGTGCATTGAAAATGTTAAGGACATGGTGTCCTTAACTTTGATGTGTGCATTATAAAAGTTAAGGACATGGTGTCCTTAACTTTGATGTGTGCAGTGAAAAAGTTAAGGACACGGTGTCCTTAACTTGAATGTGTGCATTGTAAAAGTTAAGGACATGGTATCCTTAACTTTGATGTGTGCATTGTAAAAGTTAAGGACAAGTTGTCCTTAACTTGGATGTGTGCATTGTAAAAGTTAAGGACATGGTGTCCTTAACTTTGATGTGTGCATTGTAAAGGTTAAGAAAAAGTTATCATTAACTTTCATGTGTGCAGTGAAAATGTTAAGGACATGGTATCTTTAACTTGGATGTTTGTAGTGAAAAACTTAAGGACATGGTTTCCTTAACTTCGATGTGTGCATTGTAAAAGTTAAGGACAAGTTGTCCTTAACTTTAATGTGTGCAGTGAAAAAGTTAAGGACATGGTGTCCTTAACTTTGATATGTGCATTATAAAAGTTAAGGACATGGTGTCCTTAACTTTGATGTGTGCAGTAAAAAAGTTAAGGACATGGTGTCCTTAACTTGGATGTGTGCATCGTAAAAGTTAAGGATATGGTTTCCTTAACTTTGATGTGTGCATTGTAAAAGTTAAGGACATGATGTCCTTAACTTGGATGTGTGCATTGTAAAAGTTAAGGACATATTGTCCTTAACTTTGATGTGTGCATTGTAAAGGTTAAGGACAAGTTGTCCTTAACTTTGATGTGTACAGTGAAAATGTTAAGGACATGGTGTCCTTAACTTGGATGTGTGTAGTGAAAAACTTAAGGACATGGTGTCCTTAACTTTGATGTGTGCATTGTAAAAGTTAAGGAAACGCTGTCCTTAACTTTGATGTGTGCAGTGAAAAAGTTAAGGACACGGTGTCCTTAACTTTGATGTGTGCATTATAAAAGTTAAGGACATGGTGTCCTGTATTTTTAACCTTCTGTTAAACTGTATTTTTAGGTTTCTTTATATGTTTTATGCATATGGATCATCAATTGCTGGTTGGGATCATTGTAGACCAGTGATTGCTGTTGATGCAACTTTTTTGAAGTCAAAATATCGTGGTGTTTTAATGATTTCAGTTTCAAATGATGCAAATAACCAAATATTTTCACTAGCCTTTGGAATTGCAGAATCTTTCCTATAAGTGGTTCTTTAGTGAGCTTCGCAATGCAATTGGGAGCCGTGACAATTTAATTTTTTTATCGGACATACATCAATATATTGCGCATGGCATTGCAAAGGTATATCCTGAAAGCCACCATGGGATTTGTATCTATCATTTGGAGCAGAACCTAAAGCGAAGGAAAGTAAAAAGTGAGGTCATAAAACTTTTTCAAAGTGCTGCAAGTGTATACAGGAGCAAAGAATTTGATCAATACATGTCAGATATAGCAAAAGTTGATAAGAAGACTTTTGACTACTTGATGGAAGAACTACCGGAAAGGTGGGCACGTTCTTGTAGTCCACGACGAAGATATGACATGCTCACAACAAACATAGTTGAGTCAATGAATTCTGTGCTATTAGAAGCAAGGGAGTTGCCTATATTAAGAATGATGGATTTCATCCAAGTGAAGCTACAACATTGGTTTTATGAAAGAAGAAATGAAGCAGAAGAAACTTTTTATGACGTTTCTTGTTGGGTAGAAGAGGAATTGAAGAAAAAGATAGATTTAGCTTTTACTTTAAATGTAAGTATTATGTTCTTACTTTAGCTTATTATTTTAATGATAATTGAACATAATGTACTAACTTATAGTTTTTCAACTTTGAAGGTCTTCCCTGCTGATTCATGGCGTTCTAAAGTTGAGGAATAAGGAATTACTTTCTTGGTGGACTTAAACAAAAGAACATGTGATTGTTTTCAGTTTTAATTTGATAAATTACCATGTATACATGTAATTGTAGCTATCGAGAAGAGAAACATCAAAAAGTTCAATTTCTGCTCGGACTGGTACTTAAAGGAATCTTGGCTGAAAACATATGAAAGACAAATACATTCTGTAGGACATACTGATTCTTGGATTGTATCAGAGAGTGTTAAGTCACAAATTATTAAACCTCCAGATTTCAAAGTCCCGCCAGGTAGAAGGCAGAAGAAAAGGCATATTCCAGCTACCGAATCATCAAAAATAACATTCAAATGTGGTCGTTGCAGAAGAATTGGTCATAATAGAACATCTTGTATATATTCTCCGGCAATCCATCCATTTTCAAGGAAGCATAGAGAATACTAGATATATCCAATTATGTTTATCTACTCTTTTAAGTTTTTGCTATAAATTGGATTCATTTAGATTATTTTTAAAAGTTTATATAAAAGATGTCTTGAATTTTCAAAGTTTCTTTGCGCCTACATGCTCTTTGTTTCTTTTTCTTTTTCTGGGAGTTCAATTTACCTTTGTCGGACCAATTATTATTTATGAAATTTTATTCTTGCCCTAAGTAAACAAGAAAGTCCTTTTCTTTATATAATTTGACGCTTTCAGCTTGCTACATCTTTATTTTTAAAATCATATTGGTACAAGTAAAACTTAAGGACATAATCTTTTAAAAGTCCTGAAAATTTAAAGTATGAATCTAATATTAAGGACATAAATTTCTAAAATGTCCTTAACTTCTGAAAATCTCAGATTATTGTCTAGATTTCCAGAAGTTCAGGACATTTCAGAAAAATATGTCCTGAATATTATTTTCATCCTTCAACAAATCAGGACGTTTATGAACATTAATCCTGAAGTTCTACAGCAATCAACGTATCTTTTGCTATATCTCTACAGATTTAATAAAAGACTGCAATTTAAAATGGACAAATCAGTAGTTATAAAACTTGACATCTGCAGCTTGCTAAACACAGCTTGTTACATCTTATTTTTAAAATGAGATTGGTACAAGTAGACTTCAGGACATAATTTTTTGAAACGTACTGAACATTTGAAATATGAATCTAATATATAGGTCATAAATTTCTAAAATGTCCTTAGCTTCTGGAAATCTCAGTTTATTGTCTATATTCCAGAAGTTTAGCATATTTTAAAAAATATGTCCTGAATATTATTTTCATCCTTCAACAAATAAGGATGTAGTTAACAGATTCTAAAGTTCTACAACAATCAATGTGTGTTTCTTTGAATTTCTAAAAACTTCAAGACAATTTAATCAAAGATTGGCCCTTTAAAACTGTGAAAAAAATGGACAAATCAATAGTTAACAGAAAGAAAGAAATTAATAACACGATGCCTTCATATTACTATTGAAACTGTAATTTAGCATAGTTGTGACCAAAAGATTATGCTATGCAAATAAAATAAAGTGCCTTGTGACAATTTACAGGATATTTCAGAATTCATATGGATTCTTTACAATAATTTTATACCAATTCCACTACAACTGACTTTCTTTACAACCACACTACAACTCCTTTGGGCAAGAAATTGTATTTTCACTATCATAGTCGTCGCCGACATTTTCTGGTGGTGTATCATAACCGGAATTTGTTTTCCACTCTCCATGTGCCCAAAGATTTGCTGCAAGTTCCTTTCTGAAGTTTGATATGTCCTCGGGTTGGAATTTCTCCACATCCTTTCACATCATCAACAACTTCACATACTTGATTAGGAATGCACCACAATCAGTCCTAAGAAAAATGTAAAATATGGAGTCAATTAAACAATATCTTTAATAAAATAAATCTAAAGTACATATAAATTATATAGCAAATGACAACACGTACGATCCAGTTTGGTGTGGTGATCTTTGCCACTGAATATCAAATTTGTTGAATGCATTTCCCAAAGACTTGTGATTTTTCTCAAACTGTGAGAACTTTAGCAAGTGGGGGATCATACATGCATACATTTCAATGTGTTTCATTCCTTGCTCATATGGCTCATTATATATGGAATCGTACACATCAATCTTTCTCTCATTCAAGTCCAATACCCCCAAAAGAAAATGTGTCACAGAATCATTATCTTCTGAAGGAAGCCGACATGGAAAAAGGATTTTGTCAACCTCTATCCAAGCAATTCCATATCTGCGATTGTCACTCCACACATATGGTGTGAGAACCAACTAATTATCATCACACCAAAACAAATCTGAAGCATCTTCATTGAAATCCTTAAACACAATTAGCATATAGTTATCAAAAAGTATATCTTTAGTTGTGCAACGAAAAGGATGGGCGCAAAGGTGGTAGCATTCCTTCTTTCTCAAATAATACAGGGCAATGTCAATATGCTTCATAAAAAGGCAAAAAAAAGAAAAAACATCCATCAGTCATAAATAATTAAAAAATAATAAATTAAGAAGAAAGAAAACAAATGCCTTGTGAATTATCAAACCTTATCATCAAATATAAAGCTACTATCTGCAAGCTCAAGGAAGAACATTTTGCTACTGATTTTGTGATGGTACAATTTATATGGATTCTTTCTCATACCATTATCCTCAGTATATATATCAGTTTGTCCCCTGAAAATTTTGAAAATATCAAAGTTAGAAAGTTTATAAGTTAGTCCTCAATTCCTAATTAAGGACACTTGGTCCTGAACTTACAGTAACAAGGTCATAAGTTTAGGACACTTGGTCCTGAAGTTAGAGTTGCAAATTCAAAAATTAAGGACAAGTAGTCCTTAACTTACAGTTACAAGTTCAAAAGTTAAGGACACTTGGTCCTGAACTTAGACTTACAAGCTCATAAATTAAAGTCCTGAACTTAGAGTAACAAGCTCATAAGTTAAGGACAATTGGTCCTGAACTTAGAGTGGAAGTTCAAAAATTAAGGACACTTGGTCCTGAAGTTAGAGTTGCAAATTCAAAAATTAAGGACAGGTAGTCCTTAACTTACAGTTACAAGTTCAAAAGTTAAGGACACTTGGTCCTGAACTTAGACTTACAAGCTCATAAATTAAAGTCCAGAACTTAGAGTAACAAGCTCATAAGTTAAGGACAATTGGTCCTGAACTTAGAGTAGAAGTTCAAAAATTAAGGACACCTGGTCCTGAAGTTAGAATTGCAAATTCAAAAATTAAGGACAGGTAGTCCTTAACTTACAGTTACAAGTTAAAAAGTTAAGGACACTTAGTCCTGAACTTAGACTTACAATATCAAAAGTTAAGGACACCTAATCCTTAACTTAAAGTTACAAGCTCAAAAATTTAGGACATTTAGTCATGAAGTTAGAGTTGGAAGCTCAATACACTTAGTCCTGAATTTAAAATTACAAGTTCAAGACACAAATGTAAGCAATTAAGAAATAATGAATACATTTAGGGACTTACACTTTTTTGCGACCTTTTCTTTTCTCCTTGCCCAACCACCCAATGAATTTCTTCAATAAGTTTTCATCATCTTTGGCATAATGAAAAATACATGTACGAGTATATTTTGATTTTATCCAGCCCGTATACTTGGGAGTATTTTCATTGTGCGACATCGATGTTCCTCTTTTTCTTTTCTGTTCAAAAGGAGATTTCAATTGCCAACTAAGCTTCTTATTCCTTTTCCCTCGACCAAGCTCTTCTTCAACATTTCCTTCAACCTCCATAGACAAACCCTCATCAATGCTCATTTGTGTAGTCGGAGGAGTAGGAGTAAGAATAGCAAATGATCGACTATCAAAACCAATACTATCTCTCTTCTTTTTCCTAGTATATTGGTTAACGGCTTCATTTTTGTTTTGCTCTGCAAGCAACACTACATATACATTAGTTTGCTACAAGTCGTCAATTCTATGAATTGTCAAATGAAGAGACAAAAACTAAGGACATAATTTTTGAAAGTCCTGACAATTTGAATTATGAATACAATATTAAGGACACAATCAATATCTGTGTTGGCCATGCTGCCTTCTTGTATTTCTTTAACAGATAATGGAGCTGACATATTGATTGTATTTTCTTTATCTTGCAACTGTTCTCCATGTTCTTCGATTGCAAGTTCACAAGATTCTACAAAATATTTACAGGAGCTAACACAATTAGTACTTGTTACTAATCTTTGATTAAAACAAACATGTATAAGATGAAAAAAACTCCGTCTAACCTTTTGCAACTGTCAAGATCATGCCAATTAAATCATTATCTTAACTAGCATTGTTTTGGCTTTCAATATTTTCTGTAAGAGAGAGAGATGTAGAGATATCATACGTTCCTTTCTATACATTTGCAAACAATCTCACTTATGCTTGTTCCTTGGGTATTTTCTATGTCTTAAGATTGTCATCCACTTCTTTCTTTTGAAATTTCATCATCTTGATAGTCCACTCCATCTTGTGTAGTCGGAGGAGTAGGAGTAAGAATAACAAATGATGGACCATCAAAATCAATACTATCTCTCTTCCTTTTCCTAGTATATTGGTTAACAACTTCATTTTTGTTTTGCTCTGCAAGCAGCACTACATATACATTAGTTTGCTGCAAGTCGTCAATTCTATGATAAATTGTCATATGAAGAGAGAAAAACTAAGGACATAATTTTTGAAATGCCCTGACAATTTAAATTATGAATAGAATATTAAGGACACAATCAATACCTGTGTTGGCCACGCTACCTTCTTGTATTTCTTTAACAGACAATGGAGCTGACATATTGATTGCATTTTCTTTATCTTGCAACTGTTCTCCATGTTCTTCGATTGTAAGTTCACAAGATTCTGCAAAATATTTACAAGTGCTAACACAATTAGTACTTGTTACTAATCTTTGATTAAAACAAACATGTATAAGATGAAAAAAACTCCGTCTAACCTTTTGCAACTGTCAAGATCATGCCAGTTAAATCATTATCTTGGCTAGCATGTTTTGGCTTCCAATATTATCTGTAAGAGAGAGAGGTGTAGAGATATCAAATGTTCCTTCTATACATTTGCAAACAATCTCACTTATGCTTGTTCCTTGGGTATTTTCTATGTCTTGAGATTGTCCTCCACTTCTCTCTTTTGAAATTTCATCATCTTGATAGTCCACTCCATCTTCTTTCCTTGCAGCTTCAAAAGATTCTGTAACATTTATAATTAATACTTGTTACTAATAGTTTACTAAAACTAACATTCAACATATCATAAAAATTCCATCTAACCTTGATTGGCATCATTTTGATTTCCAGATTTCTCTTTAAGTGAGAGAGGTGTAGATAGATCATATTTTTCTTCAACACATTTGCATACAATCTCACTTATACTTGTTCCCAATGAATTTTCTAAATCCTGAGATTGCACTCCAGATTTACAAATTATTTCTGTTACACTTGTCTCTTTTGGATTTTTTTGGTCTTGACATTCCATTCCATCTTGAACTTGCACTCCATCAAAATATTCTACACACATTTGTAATCACAAAAAAGTTTATATGTATTATGCTATTGAATATAAATTGAAATGATAACAAATTCAAAAACTGTATCTAACCTTTCCCAATTTTGATGCCAATATCAGTTTCATCTTCTAGATGCGCATCTCTATAATCGCTTTCATAATGATCTTCTACATGCACATCTATATCGTCACATTGATCATCAACTGCATCTTTGCTAATTGAAACACTAGGTTCTCTCTCTATGGTCTTTTCATGAGGTTTGTCAAGAAGCTTCAATAAAGTATCAATCTTTGATCCTAGATTTTTCTTTAAAGCCTGTGAGATAGTATTTAAAATAAGAATCAGAATGATAGCTGCTTATAAGTTACGGACACTTGGTCCATAACATAGAGGTACAAGCTCACAAATTAAGGACAAGTGTTCCTTAACTTAGAGTTACAAGAACAGAAATTAAGGACATGCAGTCCTGAACTTAGAGTTACAAGTTAAAAGGTTAAGGACGGGTAGTCATAAACTTCAAGTTACAAGCTCACAAATTAAGGACACTTGAACTTTAACTTAGAGTTACAAGCACAGAAATTAAGGACAGGTAGTCATGAACTTAGAGTTCCAAGTTCAAATAATAAGGACATGTAGTCCTGAACTTAGAGTTACAAGTTAAAAAGTTAAGGACAGGTAGTCCTAAACTTCAAGTTACAAGCTCACAAATTAAGGACACTTGAACTTTAACTTAGAGTTACAAGCACAGAAATTAAGGACAGGTAGTCATGAACTTAGAGTTCCAAGTTCAAATAATAAGGACATGTAGTCCTGAACTTAGAGTTACAAGTTAAAAAGTTAAGGACATGTAGTCCTGAACTTAGAGTTACAAGCTAAAAAGTTAAGGA
>AWOL01S0011833.1:81816-104657 GCA_000715115.1 Nicotiana otophora
AGTCCTGAACTTAGAGTTACAAGTTAAAAAGTTAAGGACATGTAGTCCTGAACTTAGAGTTACAAGTTAAAAAGTTAAGGATAGGTAGTCCTAAACGTCAAGTTACAAGATCACAAATTAAGGACATTTGGTCCTTAACTTAGAGTTACAAGCACAGAAATTAAGGACATGTAGTCATGAACTTAGAGTTACAAGCTAAAACGTTAAGTACATGTAGTCTATAACTTAGAGTTACAAGTTTAAAAGCGAAGGACATGTAGTCCTAAACTTCAAGTTACAAGCTCACAAATTAAGGATACTTGGTCTTTAACTTAGAGTTACAAGCATAGAAATTAAGGACAGGTAGTCCTGAACTTAGAGTTCCAAGTTCAAAAAATAAGGACATGTAGTCCTGAACTTAGAGTTACAAGTTAAAAAGTTAAGGACATGTAGTCCTGAACTTAGAGTTACAAGTTCAAAAGTTAAGGATAGGAAGTCCTAAACATAGAGTTACAAGCTCAAAAATTAAGGACATGGTGTCCTTAACTTAGAGTTACAAGCACAGAAATTAAGGATATTACCTTGATGTCATTTTGAATCCTTTTTTCTGATAAAGCTATTTTTTGATGTATTCTAGTACATTCTGCCTCCATATCCTTTTTGAACTTCTCTGATAATCTCTGAATCAAAAACCATAAAACCAAAAAAGTCTCTTAAGCAAAAATAAGCAAATAAAAAACTAATGGTATTCAAAGACAGAAAACCTTCGTTAACAATTTCCTTAAGCAAGACTTCATCAAATTGTGTTGAAGGCATTGAACTTTGATCTTGAGATAATGGCACATGTACACTAGCGGGCTCCGCATCTACTTTAGAAGAAAGAAATGGTACCATCTCGAGCAACTGATACAACTATTATATAAGGAAAAAAAAGTAAGTATTCAAAACTAAAACACATAAACAAAAAAGTAGCTAGTAATCCTATTAACTTACTTTTTCATTATGGAAGTACTTTTTACATAGGGTATTATAATGTGGAGATTTCATATCTGAATAACATAGCATCCGAGGGGACCCACATTCTCTGAAGTTCACAAATTGTTTTTCCTGAAAATTTTGGAATACTTCCATAATCCAAACACAGAAGGCGAAAGGGAAGCCAAGTATAGTATAATTGTCCTTCTCTTTATCTTTCTCTTTCTCATTCTCATTCTCATTGTCTGAAGTATTTTGTTTGGGCTTCAAGCAACTCTTCAATGATTTTAGTAATTTTTCATAATAAAGAGAGCCCCAATTGAAAGAAGAGCAGAGTTCATCGTCATCTACGATTTTCATCACCCGCTCAGACACATTCCGATTCTTGTACTTCCCCATCAACACAGATTCAACAAAATAAATTGTTGTCAACTTCACCGCATCGTCATGGCTGCCTACAAATGATGCAGTTGTACCATATGGGTGACTAGTAATAAAATGCCACAAATCTCCTAACTTGATTCTATCCTTTCCAGGGAAGTAGACTTTCGAAAGCCTATTCTCTCTTTCACGTAAAACTTTGAAGTCCACTGAAGAAGAACATTTCAACCCAGTAATTATCTGGAACGCTTCACGTGTAAACTTCACTTCATGATCAAAAACCTTGAATGTCATTGAATGCGAGTCATTGCTTACAATTTCTGAAAGCAACACACAATGAATAAGTCTACCACAGAACTTCACACCTTGTAATCGGAAAAAGTTTCCGAAAAGACCATCCCTCAACTTCTTCCATTGCGTGTTTAGCAAGAAACTTTTTATTGTTTCCTTATACTGAAAATCTCCTTTCTAATAGCTCATCGAATTACGCCAATCATCAAACTCGAAAACATGATCTCCTTCCATTAGCACACTACAAAGAAGCAAATAGAACGTAAATATTAGGACTATTTTTCTGAAATGTCCTTAATATTTAAACTAAAAAACTAAAATCCAGGACCTAATTAGATGCATCTTTAATAGAAGCACAATTAACTAAAATTAGCTTACAAATTCTTAGGACCATTTTTCTGAAATGTCCTTAATATTTAAACTACAAAACTAAAATCCAGGACCTAAGTAGATACATCTTTAATAGAAGAATAATAAACTAAAATTAGCTTACAAATTCTTAGGACCATTTTTCTGAAATGTCCTTAATATTTAAACTAAAAAACTAAAATCCAGGACCTAATTAGATGCATCTTTAATAGAAGCACAATTAACTAAAATTAGCTTACAAATTCTTAGGACTATTTTTCTAAAAATGTCCTTAATATTTAAACTAAAAACTAAAAATCCAGGACCTAATTAGATGCATCTTTAATAGAAGCACAATTAACTAAAATTAGCTTACAAATTCGTAGGACTATTTTTCTGAAATGTCCCTAATATTTAACTAAAAAACTAAAATCCAGGATCTAATTAGATGCATCTTTAATGGAAGTACAGTTAACTAAAATTTCTAAACACAGTTAGCTTACCAATTCTTAGGACTATTTTTCTGAAATGTCCTTACATAATCAATATATTGATTGAACCACAAACACATTTCAATACCAAAAGGTTCTCAATAACTTTCTCACAAAAATCCGCACCTTATTTCTCAGTGAATAAAGTTATAATCATTATTTTGGACATTTCACACATACTTGATGACAAACACAGCATTGATCACGATTAGAGATATACAAAAAAGAAAAATGCATAAAAGCAAAATCGAAAACATACCAGTACACTAGTTCGCTGCAGAGAAGATGACAAAGGAGAAGAGATTAAGTTGGACAAAGTATACGCAGAGAATTGTTGTGGGCTGGGCAGGAACGATATTGAGGGAGCGAAATTTTGCTTATGAAATTTTGGCTCTGAACTTCAATCGAGAGAAGAGAGTTGCATGCAGGAACGATATTGAGGGAGCGAAATTTTGCCTATGAAATTTTGGCTCTGAACTTAAATGAGAGAAGCGTATAAAGGAAGGATTTGGGAATAAAAGAAATAAAAGAAAGGGTAAAAATATCTTTTCATATTAATTTTAATATAGTGGCTATTTTTGCTCAACATTAGAATTGGTGGATAAAAAATAAACATCACCTTATTTAGTGGCTACCACACACCATTTTTACTCCATTTTTGGTGATAAAGATTTTAAACGACTCAGGATTGCATTTTTTTGTCAAATCTCGAATTATAAGTATGTGCGTATCACTGTGTAAACTCAATTATTTTTTAAGGTTTTACTGATGAATTTGTATCTATATATTTAAACAAAAAAGCTATTTTAAGTTTGCACTTTTCAGATTTTAGTTTGCATCTTCCAATTTTGGTAATTAAGATTTTAAACGACTCATGATTATATCTACTACCAAGGATTGCATGGTGTGGTAAAGGGATAGCAAAGGTGTTAAGTCAGCTTATAAAGAATACAACATTTCCAATAATCAAATTGGGTGTGGGTCATGGAAGATAATCTGGAAAGTCAACAGGCAAAGTTGCTTGTTTCACTTGGCTCTTGGCAGAAGAGGAAATCTTGACACATGATAAAATCTTGACACATGATAATTTGGTTAAAAGGGACTACCAGTTATATCCCAAATATTATTTATGTGGAGAAAAGGCAGAGACAATGAACCATTTTTTTTACATTGAAATTAGATTGATCCGCTCTGAAAAATCTTCATCAACTTGAGGGAAATTAGGTGGGTGATGCTAGGAAGAATAGTTGATGTGTTAAAAAGTTGGAGTAGGTATATAGTAGCCTATCTAGTCAGAAGAAGAGATGGAGGATTGTCCAGCATGTATTTGGAATGAGAGGATCAAAGATGCTTTGAAGATAAATAGAGTCTCAGAAGATGAAGATGAACTACCTAGTCTTTACTATTTTTGGGGTAAATTTTGAAGACGCTGAGTCCATTTTTGATGTACTAGATTATTTGTATGACGATACACACCTAGGAATTTATATTATTAGTTGTATTTTGCCTTGTACTTTTGGTGACTCCACAATTTGTTCTTTGTATATAAAACTTGTTAAAAAGATTTTAAATGACTCAAAAAACTATAATGCAGGAGCAACTAAGTTATAGAGAGAGAGTGGAGCAGATTATGAGTTTGATAAGTAGGTATAAGAGTCTTTATGTAACAGGGAAAGACACCATACAACATTACATCGGAAATGATCCTATGCAGTATGCTCAAAGGGGCTGTTGAAAGAAAAGAGTGAAATTTTGCAATGCCACGTTTCATTGCTGTTATTGGAGCTGAAGAACGAAAACTTTAAAGCTAATGATTCCTTATAAGTTAGTAGTGTTGCAGTGCTAGTCAAATTCTTTACTAAAAGAGGATGATCCTACTTTGAATATCTTGGCATCCGGTGAATCTGCTGGAAGCTTCAATATTGCTGTAGATAAAAGTTACCAGATGTCTAAATAAATGAAAAAAACTAAACCTTCTAAATCTGAATATTGTATTTTTTTGGAAAAATGCAATGAGGAAGGACAGGATAAGAGGAAATTCAAGATTTGCAAGAAAGTCAAGTTCCTCCGGGAATATATGTAAGTAATTACATGGGCAATCAGAGACTTTGGCATTTGAAGAGCCAAACTAGTGTTGATAGGGAGGCTTTAAGGAGGGGTCGGCATTTGGGCTTGCCACTTGTCACTTTCTGCAGCATTCTGGAGTTGGCTTCTTTGTATGGAATGCAAGCTGCCAGACTTGTCACAATCTTTCTCCTCATCTTCCATGCTGCCCATTGCAATATCACCACTACCATACAAACCACTCATAACTTCATCTTCCCAATCTTAACATCAATTCTCTCTCCTTTTCTATTTAGTCAGCCCCGTCATTTATATAGTGTTACGATAGATGTTCTCCTTTGAAAAAGGAATAAATGGTCTAGAATGCGGAGAAATATTCAAATTGACAACTTAATAATATTAGAGAGTTTGAGAACTAATAGGTTAATTAGCCTATCCATGAGCTTCTATTATAGCAGGCGGCTTTGGGATATCTCAAGTAAAAGTCAGACTCCGACCATTAGCAGATTATTAAACTTTTTTTTTTTTCTTAAAATAACAGAGCTATTCAAACTTCTAAGATCATTAATTCTGGAAGTTCATCAATAGCAATATTGTTAAACTTAGATAGACTGATCAGTCATAACTTCAGATCATTAGCATACAGTTACGTGGCTGATGTTCAGATCAACCATTGCCAGTGGAAACAAATTGATACAGGTAAAGTGTGCAATAATCTCGAAGTTACGCTTTGGAAAATTCCGAGGCGGTCTCCAAATGGGAAAGGATAACAATCGCACAAAATTTATGATATATGCTTGGCGAAATGTAAGAAAAGACTGGAATTCTAACTTGTATGATGCTGTCTTGGTTTTTATGGATTCCCAAGAATTTATCATCACCAGGGACTGGTCTGCAATCCACGAAGCAGTTCATGAAATCTTCTTACACTACTGCTCAAAGATCTAAATGCCACCCATCCTTGCATGTACACAAAATTTATTGCTATTTAATGTATCTGCATTCAAAGACTCCATTAAATTTGACAAAAATTGATCGCTGCACAAAGTAATGAACCACAACCACAATTATCTCACTAAAAGTAAAACCTCAAATATAGAACTAATTATGAAGTTGAAGGAGTTTATTTGCACCGATGACATCTCAGCGGAAGGAGTAAATAAACAAAAAATAACACAACTAAAAAGCTCGACAATTCAGCTCAGGAGTGAAGCAATTGAGACTCCAAAACTCAACAAAATCAACTCAACTAATTTTACAAGAATAATTTCAAAATGAACATAATTTACAGGCTGTTTTGGTTGTCTTTACATATTGGATAACCATGTCTTGCTGCTTCTAATTTGGCTTCTTCGGTAAAGACAACAAAATAAGAGCAAGCTAAAGGGGGTGGGGAGAAACTGTACACAAGATGCAGAACAAATGGGGGTATCGCATCGCATGATGAAACTCGTTTTTTTTTTCTTATATTTAATTCTTCCACTTATTGGAGGACCACGCATGCCTTTCATGTGATGCTAGACCATGCATGCCTTTCAAGTGCCAACAAGAGAAGAGCAGCATATTTTATTGTCAAAACATTTCTTAAGACATTTGTATAGTCATGGCTAACTTTTCATTTTATGGACCTTGATCCTGCTTGCCATTTGAATCAGATGTGGTCAAGACTGGAGGTTTTGCTTGACCAGTTTGCATGGGAGGAGCTGTCAGAACATAAGTCAGCCTGGAGGAGGAATTCTCAATTAATCCAGCAACTCCAGCAGCTGCAGATTGGGCATTTGAAGGGAGGAACAGATCATGTCTCTGATCCTTATAAGCACTCCAAACCTGCAAGTTAAAGATTGTTCGCAAACAGGATCAACATATCTTGGTTTCATTAGAAGGTCCAACTTAGAACAAAGTCTTAACATTTTTTTGATAGCTAAGAGTTGGTCCAGACTACAACTCAGTCCCACGGCCCAACAAGGAGAGGGATGATATCTAAGCAATTCTAGACCTGCATTTATTATTTTCATTTAGCATTATTGTCATCTAAAATACGGTAAGAAACATAACATCACTAAAAGAACAAACAACTAGATGATCATTATGATATTTATGAAAAAATATGCTAACGGCTGGGTCACAAACTAGATTTTATACAAAACAAGAAAAAAAAGAGCATGTGTCTTTGATTGTTTCAAGATCTTAACAACTCAAACTGTAAACTCTTCTTCTTTAGAAAATCCAATTCTAGAAACTGAATTCTCAAGAACAGTTCCCATGATGAAGCAGAAAGTATTCAAATTCTGCCGCAACTATTTTGTCAGTTGATTTAACTGTAAACTTATTATTTTGATAAGGAAAAAAACTGTAAAATTACTATGTTCTAACAGACAAGCAAATTCAGTTGGATGTCTAGATGACTTCAGAATAAGTAGTCAGTCCCTGAATAGATTCATCAAAGATATAGCAATATTCCAATGTCTCTTACGCCTCCCATTCTCACCCTAGGAACTTTTTCTGATTTAGCATATTATTGTGAAGGCAACCACGGGGGAATCTGCCCCACTCCATACTGGAAACGCTGAAATACTTAAAGATTCCAATTGCGATTCAAAGATTTATTAGGTTTGCCAAGCATGTTATAAACGTTTCTAAATTCATCTTATTCCAACAAGTTAATTTCTGTTCCCTTCCTCTTATTCTAGATAAAGATCTTTCTCAACAAGTCCATAGGAACATCTTAACATCCAGAATTGAAGAATTTATTTCGTACATGGGTGGGTGAAAGCCTCAGAATTTGAAAAAGTTTTGAAACAGTCACAAACTGGACGACACAAGCATACCATTGTTTACGGGTTTGGACTTACATCGGAAGCATTTAGTATCTCACGAACTTTAGTACAATGGGCCCCTTCTGCCGCAAAAGCATGCAAAACCTGGATAAATATGTAACACTAATTAGTAATGGATATCCAGAAATATATAACTGGCGAAAGCATGCAAAGAGTGGGAGAGTTGTTAAACATGCCTCTACTGAGTAACTTAGATTCAATCTCATACACTTTCCTTCGATTCTTTCTTTAGCCATTCCTTTTTCTGAGTTCTATCTTTTTCTATCACTTATTTGTTTCTTCCCTGGTTCATTGCTTCTTGTTAACGGAATACTTTTCACTGAGTAACTTAAGCCTACTCTAGAGCGACGAGAAAAGTGAAGGTAGAAGTTAACAAGTTAGAATGGGAAGAGTCTGTTTTTTCACTTCAGGGACCAAATCTTTTGAAGTTTCGGAACTCAGTGACTACTGGTATGAAATCTTGGGAAGGAGGAAAAATCAAATTAACAGAGTTACTTTTGATAGACGCAACATCTGGGGTTATGCAAATGTATGGAATCGGCAACAAAAGGACAATGTAACATTTGCAGAAGCTGGAATTATCAAAGTCAATCGTATTCATATCGCATACTAAATTTCTAATTTCTTAGTCTTAATCACTAAAAGTAGTCAGGTGTTTTCTTAAAAACTAATACATCACTTTGTCAAATATATTCATTGGACAGTGGTGTGCTCTTAAAGACAGAGCCCACTGACGAAGATATGCACGCCTTAGCACTTTGACGCCTGCACTAAAGCGTTAAATAAGCGAGGCGAAGCGCACAACCTGGGCTTCTGAGCTTCAGGGCTTAAAAGCACTTTAAATAAGCCTTTAACACTGCACACAAATCAAATCACACTTTATTTGTGAACAGTCAGTTCATTTAGAGCTCCCAATCCATATAAATTTGCCAACATTTGAACATCACTCATAAGAACAAACCAAATCATAACCACAAAACAATAACTAGCACTGCCACAAACTAAAATATCATCACACCACGAAAGACTTTACAAAACCCGGGAAGAAGTGGGATTTGCATGAACTTTATTTTGAAAAACCAAATGAGGTTGTATTAGATTCCACAATGATCATATCTCCAATTAAGTTTTTACAGGTTTACAAATCCTAACCGGAAGGGGCACAATGTTCAAAAATTGGGAGTTGTCTGTTATGAGATGACTCAGGAAGTATTTCCAAATACTTAAAAACCGAAAAAGTAGACTACAAGATCATACAAATACAGTAACAATATCAAGACATACTGACCTCAACTGCAAGCACCCTGCCAATGGATGCTTCAGACTCATTCCACTTCATCTGAGAGCGAAGTCCATTTCTTCCTCCAGCTCTCCAATCAAGAAGGCCTAGGAGTACTTCAACAAGTCCAACCCTATATTATACAAAGCTCTTCGAGTGTAAGTAAGCTCAGACTCAATAAAATCGTTAATTTTGTTGGACAACAAAAACAAAAGACAACATAAAACCCAAAAATTTGTCGAAGAAAACTGAATACTTTCTAAGCACCAAGCAAACCATGAAAGTACTGAGGGCAGTTCACATTCATCATATTATTTAAGACCCATATTGAAGAGGCCAACGCTCAAGCAGTCTTAAGCAAAATCAGTAATCTAGATTCCTTGGGAGTAACTTTATCCCATTCTCATGTCCAATTTTACCTCAATCTATAGAAGGTGGGAAAAGAATTTTGATTTCCAATAATCATGTTTTAGGGACAAGGTAAAATCATTTGCAGCGTCATGTTATGATTTGCACCATATTTCCTTTAAGCGGCTGGCTTTGGTGGTACGAGGAGAGGTAGAGGGCGGCCTAAGAAGTATTGGGGAGAGGTGATCAGGCAGGACATGGCGCGGCTTCAGATTACCGAGGACATGGCCCTAGACAGGAAGTTGTGGAGGTCGAGAATTAAGGTTGTAGGTTAGGAGGTAGTTGTGCTTTTTTCTACGGCGCACCAGAGTGAGAGTGAGGCTAGTCTGTTAGGATTTTGTCTTAGACTGCTAGTGGTGCCGGGCTTTATCTACTGGTTATTGTTTTGCTTTTCATCTATTTTCTTGTTCTTGTGATGCTGTTATTTTTTTCTATGGTTTTTATTGATGGTACTGATATATTGCCTCTTTTCGTCTTCTTGAGCCGAGGGTCTATCAGAAACGGCCTATCTACCCCTCTGCGTACACACTACCCTCTCCAGACCCCACTAGTGGAATTTCATTGGGTCGTCGTTGTTGTTGTTGTTGTTGTTGTTTCTTTAAGCAAATCAGGGTTCCGTCTTCGGTTTAGCTCCCATTGTTTTGGCAAACAAGTAGTAAACCACATAATACAGATCGGGATCACTCTAGATTAGAATGATTGATCCATGATTAAGGAATCATATTAAGGGCTTTAGAACTAGATCCTACTACTTTTTTTATAAAGATGGTGTTCAGGGCAGCTTGTGCACACTTCGCCTATTCCGCCTGCTACCTTCCACCAATGCAGGTAACACCGTATAGGGTAACTCTACATTGGCTTAGGGAGAAGCGAAGAAATCACCTAATGTCTTTGGTTTCTGCTGGAATAGCCACCTGGTACATCCAAATATCTCTAAATTACAAAAGATGGTCCCAAGTCTCTCGAGTTTGACTTCGAGTAATACTACCTTAGGAAACACACTTCTACCTCTTTCCCTAAACGAGTCCACCACAGAATCACATCTATGTTTGAAATAGTCCATTCAGATATGAGGGGTCCAAATTGTGACATAAGGCTTTCACAATTTAGTTACCTTTGTTGATGACTATTCTTGCTATACTTGACTTCTTCTTAAGGAAAATAGAACTGACTAATTTCCTACCTTTAAAGCCTTTTATGTTAAAAGGTGTAATTAGTTCAGTATTTCTATTAAAAAATCAATCAGTAATATTGCACAAGAATATTTCTCTGCACTCATCTCTTCCTTTATGTCTTCCAAAGGCATTTTGCATGTGCATATACTCCTCTAAAAATAGAGTTCCTCTAGGCAAAACTAGATATTTAACTGAAGCTACCCGTACATTACTGAGTCTTGCTCATGGTTTTATTCACCTTTAGGGAGATGATATTTTGACTGCATGTTACTTAATCAATCATAAGCCTTCTTTTGCTTTGTAGCAGAAGAGTCCTTATTTCATTCTTTATCCCAGTGAACCTTCATTTTTACTCTCGCCACGGGTGTTTGGCCCAACTAGATTACTCTCGGGCATGACAAACTTCAACCAAGATCCTTAAAATATATTTATAGAGTATTCCCATCTCCAGAAATGTTACAAATGATAAGATCATACAATATAAGTAATTTGTCTAAGTAGATGTAATCTACTTGGAGACATCCCCGAACTTCTCACCAAATTCACTAAATTACACCAAATCCACCATTCTCATGATAAAAGGCCCACAAACTACGCCTAATGACTCATTGCCTGTCATGTAAGGCAAATATTACTACTGCTCTTCGAAAAGTTACTTGGGCCTCTTGCAGCGTATGTCATTTATAATTTCTTAAGTTATCCGCGTTTGTCACCTCCTGAGCCGAGGGTCTATTGGAAAAGGTCTATCTATCCTCACAAGGTAGGGGTAAGGTATCCGTACACACTACCCTCCCCAGACCCCTTCAGTGTGGGATAATACTGGGTATGTTGTTGTTGTATCCGCGTTTGTCACCTACGTCTCATACCTTTATTACTATCTTTCCCTGTCCAAATACCGAAGATTGCGAAAGACGCGGGCTCATCCAGGTTAAGCTATGCTTGATGAAATAATTGAGTTTTATAATAGGGGTACTTGGGAAATAGTTCTTTTACCATAAGAAAAAACAAAAGTGGTGTTTACTCTCTATGCAAAAGCTGACAGATAGGTTGGTTGTCTGAACGCTAGATTAGTGCCCAAGGAATATCCTCAAAAAAGGTCTTGATTATGGTACCTTTTTGCTGATAGACACGATCTTATATGTCTACCTCCTCCTTTCTATGGAGACCACGTTTTATTGGACTTTCAACCAGTTGGCTATCAAAAATGTTATCTTTCATAGTGATCTTGCTTAAGCGGTCAAAATGGAGTAACCACTATGATTTGTTGCTCTGGGGGAGTCTGGGTTAGCATAAATATATTGCACCGATCTCTTTATGGTCTCAAGTAAAAACCAAGAGCATGGTTTGTGCATTGTAGCATTGTAGTCCAACAGTTTTGCAGCTCTGAAGCACAGCTAGTTGTTCTAAGTATATCAAAGGTTCACCAAGACAAGGTCTATCGTATAAGGGAACATGCAAGTATCATGGGATATTCTAAGCAAGTATTATGGAATATTCTTATGCAGACTGGGTTACATCTCTTTTAGACAGATAGTCCACTTCAAGGCACTATGCTCTAATCGGAGGGAATTATATCTTGCAGAAGCAAAAAGCAATATGTAATAGCTAACTCAAGCACAAAAGCAGAACTCCCAGCAGTGGCTTTTGCAGTTTGCTACATATGAGCTTATCTGTAATGAAACTTCTTTGAAAATTGGGTTGCGGAGGGATAAACCAGTGAAATTGCATCGTGACAATCATGTTGCAAGACACATTGTCTCAAATCTGGCATTTCACGAAAGAATGAAGCATAGAGAAGTACACAGAAATTGATTTGGGGTGCAGTGGTGACACGTTTTGTCAGCTCGAATAATCAGCTAGTAGATGTTCTTGTAGAATCACCTGCCGGATCACTCCGTGGCTCCAGAATTCAGTATACTCGCAGCAATTAGGAGCATACAACTGTAGAGCTCCAACTTGAGGGGAAATGTTAAAATGTTAGGACTTTGCAAATATGGCAAGAATTCATGCCTTGTTATGAATAGACATATTTTCCTTTTTAAATTACTTGTAAATATATATATATCCCTACATGTTTGAGAGAATAATCAAGAAATTCTATTCCCAAAACTTCTCTTTTCTTCTTTCTTCACAGTTAAAAGATACATATGAACACTTTAATCCAGCTTATCCTCTTTCTCCCCCCTCCCCTTTCAACATGTGTGGATGAGTGCAGATCTAAAGTCTTTGACTGAACCTAATGATAGCACTGGTTCAAAACTGCACCTAGTGGACTATGTAGCACCTGCTCCTTTGGGGATCATTGTAACAGAATTGAAAAAATGAGGACAATGTAGCATAAAACACACTATCACATATAATCCTACTTGATCAAGACTCTGTCATTTCCAACACATAGCCTAAATCTTTCTAAGAGAAGCAAGTCCCCAACTTACTTTCAGAATGAAACATAAAATCTGTCAAACTAATTATTATTTTATTTTTTGATAGGTGAAATCTGTGAAAAGAAATTGCCACAAGTATAGTAGGAGAAATAATTTGTGCAACTCCCAAATATAGAAAACTAATTATTAATCTTTACAAGTCTAGAATACAAAAATCTAAGTTTTCACAGAATTAAATTATGTACTCACTTAAGTCCCTGCGCAACCAACGCATCCCTAGCTCGGTTTCCAGCAACGACTACACGTTTTAATGTTTCAAGAGCTAGAATACTTCCACCTTGCCATCCGATAGCTTTCATCAAAAGGGGAACAACCTGAGTGAGCAACCAAAGGCACAGATGATAGTTAAAGTATGATTTTGCAGCAAAGATTTTTATTTTAAACAGCAGAAAAGCCCGGGAAACAAAAATCAGTCTACTTATTCTAAGTTATGTATTGATAAAATACCTGGGGTGTACCAACACTAGTAGCTGCCATAGCTTCAGCGCACGTCGTACTTGCTGCAAGTTGATGCAGAACACGCAAACAACTAAGACGCACACGCTCTTGTAGTGTTGGTGAAGGGGGCTGCATTGAGCTATCGTCAGCCTCATAGGCTTCCTTGGAGTGGTCAGTATTTTTCACTTCCCCGATGGCCATTGTTTCTCTTCTCCCTTCATATGCCACTGCAGACACAAGTTTTGGCACATATCCTAAAAATCCAACATGATCTGCAAGAGCAGGGTGCACCCTTAATAAGGACACCAGAGCAGCAGATAGAAGCAGAGGAAGTTCGGGGTCAACAGATTGGACATCATAATGTGTCGCAGCAATTGATGAAAGATATTGATCCAGTAGCCCTTCCAAAAATCGCTTCGGGTTTCTAAGAGGAAATTTTGGATCTTTTAAAAATAGTCTAACATAGATTCCTCCAACCTACACCACAATAGCAATTCTCCATCAAAAAAGAAAAAAGTAGAGTCATAGAAAATGGTTCTACACCTTGCATTTATCAATCAGTACCTGCGGCTCATCCCTCATTTCCTGTTGGCCAGTTGCCTGCTCAGGTACATCCCAATCGACAACACTGCCTTTCATCTGTTCTCGATATAGTTCTGATGCCATGGTTGCAATTTGAGCAGACAAAGAAGCAGCCATTGCTGGAGTCCACACGAGTTCTGGAGTCTCTGTCGTTTGTTCAACAATGCTCACAACAGCTTCACCAGGACCATCCCTGATGACCGATACCAAGCCATCAGGAAGAAACCTAGCCAGAGTTATAGCAACTCTAGGTCCATGCATTGGCTGTCCAACAAGCTTTCCCAACAACGAGGCAGCTGCTGCTCTTTGCTGCAGAGGGACTTCTGCACAGCATCATTCAATATTTTTAAACTACTGTCTAGGATGTTGATCTACAAGAGAATGCCAGGAAAACAAATTACCTTGCAAAGGCAGGAGAAGTTCAAGAATGTAAACTACTCCACCATGCTTCGCAGCTGCCCATGCAAGCTCTGGTGTGCTAGCTAAAGCATACAGAACATGAAGAGCTCCTTCACGACAGCTAGGAGAGGAGTGAAGCATTTGCAATAGAAGGAGCAGACTGGATCCATCAGAAACAATTGCCTCCAAGCACGGAGCATATGTTGTCAAGCGTGACAGGACACTCAGACACAGTTGGGGAACAATGGTTGTTGAAGTAACAGGAACAGAGAAGCATTCAAAAATTGGTAATAATTTTTCTTTTGCAGAAAAAACTGATGCCAAATCTGGGGTGCTCGTCAGGAGATTCTGAAGAAAGACTACCAGATGTCAAACCTCAAATCAATACATATTCAACAGGACAAATGATTTCTATGTGTACCTGGAGCGCAATTAGAGCAAACTGGAGTTTCTTAACCAATTCATCTTCCTCATTCTTCATCTGTTTCACATCTGAAGGAGTTGAAGGATCATTAGACAGCTGCTCTTCATTATATGGTCCATTAGTCGTATCATTTTGGAAATCTGATGTCCCGGTGGTTGACGGAATATCTGATCCCACTGCAACATCACTCCTTACTAGACATGATATAAAATCAACAAGGGAAACACAGAAGACCTCAGGTTCACTAGTTTCATAATCAGGTTGGTCATTGTACACTCTCAAATATACATTTCCAACAAAAAGTTCCTTAGATAATGCTTCATATGCGAAGGAATGAGAATCTTTCAGGTCATATGAACCATTGGGATCCTGGCTAGCACGCTGCTGGTCAACAAACTTTAAGAGTTCTGCTCGGGTTGACGTATTCCAAATTATCTGCATTCAGAAGCAATAGCAAATTGAGAGGGACAAAAAAACTCAGAATAGGCATTGAGTTTTAAAAAGGATAAATAAAAGGAAAAAGGAGGAAAAATAAACAATCTATAAACAATAAGTTTTATGAATGCAATATGGAGAAGAACATTTCAGCTCGATCTAAAAGATGATTGCCCAGTTTTTCACATGCACAGAGATTGTGTCTCAAAGAAAGTCTTTTCTGGAAAAAAAACTCTCAAGAGCTCCAAAGAGGGTACAGAATACTTTTGTACAAGTTAGGACCAACTCCCACGAGTTCCCTGTCAGGAATAGATTAGTGGGTGCATTTTGTGGAGGACTATGTTTTTGTAGGTTGTCCACTTTCCGTGTACCACTTGTATACTGGGGCTTTTTCCCATATTAACAAATAAACTTTTACATTACAAGAAAAAAGGAAAGAAGAGTAAATAGTACAACAAAACAACAACCCATTAAAATCTCACAAGTGGGGTCTAGGAAGTGTAGAGTGTACGCAGACCTTACCCCTAACCCGGAGGGGTAGAGAGGCTGTTTCTGAAAGACCCTCGGCTCAAGAAGACGAAAATAAACAATATATCAGTGACAGCAACAGAAGCCAGAAAAATAATATTAGCATCGTAAGAGACAAAAAATACATGGAAAAGCAATAACAATACCAGTAATAATGCCACAGTACTATGAAAAAACGGAAAAATAGTGTTGACACTACATAAACCACTAGTAGTCCAAGGCAAAACACTATCAAACTAGCCCCGTCCCCGGTACAAAGTAGAAAAACGCTCCGACTCCATCCTAACCTTCAACCCTAATGCTCGACCTCCACATCTTCCTATCAAGAGCCATGTCCTCTGAAATCTAAAGTCGCGCCATGTCCTGCTTGATCACCCCACCCCAATACTTCTGAGGCCGCCCTCTACCTCTTCTCATACCTGCCAATGGCAACCGCTCACACCTTCTGATCGGGGCATCTAGGCTTCTCCTCCGCACGTGCCCGAACCATCTAAGCCTCACTTCTTGCATCTTGTCGTCCATGGGAGCCACACCCACCTTCTCCCGAATATCTTCATTCCTAATCTTATCCAGACTAGTTTGCCCGCACATCCATCTCAACATCTTCATTTCTGCTACTTTCATCTTCTGGATACGAGAATTCTTAACTGGCCAATACTCAGCCCCATACAACATTCGTAAATAATGTTTAAGAAAAAAAGGAAAGAAGAGTAAATAGTGTTTAAGTATGATTCTTTCACGAAACATACTGAAGCTGAGCTGATATCAGAATAGTCAACTTTTTGGGCATTCTTTTTGTTACTCCCTACAGGAGAGATTGAATCTCCCGGGGCTTTAGACAACTGAGAAATAACAATAAAACAGAGGCATCCCAAACCATTTAAAAGTATTACCCTTTATCATACTGACAAAGCTGTTAAGGAAAAAACTCGGTTTTGCATATGCGACAGTTATATCCACCAAGTGAATTTAAAAGATCTGCAGCAATCACCTCTGGGGTCTCCAAGTTCGAATTTAGTTTGAATAATAGGTCTTTGGGAGATTGATCTTTCAGCATACTGGCAAGCTTTGGTGTCAGCAAAGCTCTAAGCGCATCAGCAGCAACCATATTATATGGTGTCTGATTCTCATCAGCACCCAAACCACTAAGTCTTGCCAAAGCCAGAGCTGTCCGTACAGCATGCATATTCTTTGCAACTTGAACACTAACACCAACACCATGAGCTTCTGACTTATCCGTCTCTTCTGCAGTAGAATCATACTGAAACAACAGTGGCAACAGGTACCTAAAGAAGACGACCATAAGAAAATGAATACCATATGTTCCTGAAACCATGACTTAAAAAGAAAAGTATAAAGAATTCAACATCAATGGACCAGCCACACTTTATGTGACAAGTTGGATCAATTTCATGGTTTATTTAAGGGTAGAAAGGGCCCTTGAACAGTGGGACAGGAAGATTGAACAAAGGAGGCTTTTGATTGATTGGAACCCTTGCACCTTTTGGAGGGTAAAGTCGCAACCTCTGTTGCAACTCCGATCCCCACTTCGTGGTTTTTGCTATGAACTTTTATTTTTGTTTTGATTTTATTATTATAAATATGATTTACTAGGCAAGTATTTTAAATAAATCCAAGCATAGCAATAGATAGACTTTTAAATATAGTTTTTAAATTTGTCATGTTTGATATTTTCCACACAATTAATCCAATTAAAATTTAGAAAAGTGGCAAGACGGCCCCAGTCAACCTATGCTACATTAAAAGGGATCAAAGGAGTAATCTATTTTAGGTTATAAGAAACTCTTTGAGTATAAATAGTTGCTAATTTTCTGATACTTAAATGATCCTAAAGCAAAACATTAGCTGCGTAAGGTAATAGCAACTTAGTACTAGGGAGCACATAAATAAAGAAAAGTGCTATTTCAGAAACTGGACACATACTACATGAAACAGAGATAGGACACGAGAATGCATGATTGATAACCTAAGTCATAAACTAAAAAAGCTAAAGATAAAACAGTAACTGACAGTTTCAGGTTCTGTAAATGGTTAGAACCATGGCAGTCAAATCACTCATTGTCAAAATATTCTGTCAGCTTGAATACTATTTAACATTTATAAATGAGTGATTCCTAAAACAAGCATTCGAAGGTCCTTTTTAAGTTCAACAGCAAATAACTGATACAACGAAGGTCCAGTCATATCACCTGTTTGGCTCATCGTGAAAGCAGGAACACAAAGCAAAAATAGAGGTAGGATTAGGCAAAAAGTAATGGCCGGAAGAAACAACAGGTTTGACACTATTCAGCAAGTACCATAAATCATCTATTCTTCGTTCGTAATCTATGCAGTGTTAAATAGTTAGTAATGTATAGTGTCCCACATCGGGAGTAGATACTTATTATTATGTAATCATTGTATATAAATAGGGCATTGTACAATACTTCAGATATAATTAATAAAACTTTCCCGTGCTATACTTCTCACATGGTATCATAGCGTTGGTGCCAGACAGTCGCCGCTCGTCAATTTCCGACGACTTCTAGGGTTGTTATTGCGTCACCTACGTTTTCTTTAGTGTTGTGCTAAAACCAACACCACCACAGGGTCCTACGCCTTCCGGCGACCAAACCCCAGCAAACCCTGCCGGAAAATAACCTCCCATGCGTCCACACGCGCCGGCCGGAAGAAGAAAAATTCCGGCGAGATCTCCTCACGCGCCGACGCGTGAGCTGCCCTCTGGCCATTTTCTGACAAAATTTCTTTTGGACAGCATACTCGCGTGGCTATTCCGAGTCTATCCATCCAAGTTACATCAAATTCCGACGACCATTTTATTTTCCGGCAAGTTTTCCGGCGACTGTTCAGTTTCCGGCGAGAGGCAATTTTTTTCTTCACTGTTCCGGGGAGTTTTTCATTGTTCTTGATTGTGTGTGCTATTTGGTCCAACAATGTCTTTGGGATTTGATGTTTTTGGTTCTAAAAGCACGGGTTCTGGAAATTCGAGTTTGATGATTACTTCGAAACCCTTAATGGGAAGTTCAAACTGCTTAGCCTGCGCTTCTTCTGTTGAGTTGTGGTGCAAGGGTCAAGGTGTTCAAGATCACCTAGCCAAGAAAACTAGTGACGGAGATGAAAAGGCCAAAGCACTCTGGGAGAAAGTTGATGCTCAATTATGTAGTTTGTTGTGGCGATCGATTGATTCCAAGATAATGCCTTTGTTTCGTCCATTCCAGACATGTTATTCAGTTTGGGAGAAGGCTCGTACTTTATACACTAATGACATATCTCGTTTTTATGATGTGATATTTCGGATGACAAACTTAAAGAAACAGTAATTGGATATGTCTACCTACTTGGGACAGGTGCATGCAGTTATGGAGGAATTTGAGAAATTGATGTCAGTCACTACTAGTGTCGAAAAACAACAAGAGCAACGACAGAATATGTTTCTAGTTCTTACACTTGCTGGACTACCTAATGACTTTGACTCGGTGAGAGACCAAATTTTGGCTAGTCCTTCGGTCCCTACAGTTGATGAACTATTCTCTCGATTGCTTCATCTTGCTGCGCCACCCAGTGGTCTCACCACCAACTGTTTATTCCTCTATTCTCGCATCTTAGACAATGGAAAATCGGACATCTCTGGCTATGGAGAATCGACGTGGAGGAGGTCGTTTTGGGAGATCTCGACCCAAGTGTTCTTATTGTAATAAAGTTGGACACACTCGTGAAGTGTGTTATTCTTTACATGGTCGACCACCCAGAAACGCTCATGTTGCTCAGACCGAGACTAAGGTAATCAGGGATTTTCTTTATCTGACGGGAAATATAATGAGTTCCTTCAATATCGAGCAAGTAAGCAAGCATCTCCACAAGTAGCCTCGTTTGCTCAGAGTGATACTCTTGTTACTGGTAATTCTTTTGGTTTTGTTTCTCAGTCTAGTACTCTTGGACTGTGGGTCATGGACTCAGAAGCACTAGACTGTGGGTCATGGACTCAGGAGCTTCTGATCATATCTCTGGTAATAAATCACTTTTGTCGAATATAGTGTATCTACAATCTCTTGCTACTGTTACCTTAGCCAATGGGTTCCAAACTAAAGCAAAAGAAGTTAGACAAGCTAATCCCTCATCTTCTGTCACTTTAGATTGCGTTCTTTATGTCTCTGGTTGTCCTTTAGTCTTGCATCTGTTAGTCGTTTGACTGGTGCCCTCCATTGTGGTTTATATTTTATTAATGATTCTTTTATTATCCAGGACCGCAGTACAGAGGCAGATGATTGGCACAGGGCGTGAATCACAAGGCCTTTACTACCTTAACTCACTCAATCCTTCCACAGCATGTCCATTTACAAATCCTCCAGACCTAATTCACAGACGCTTAGGACATCCGAGTTTATCCAAGCTTCAGAAGATGGTGCCTAGTTTGTCTAGCTCAGGTATTGTGATCTCACAGCAGAAGTATGCCTAAGACCTATGTTACTCGGACTCTTCAACAATGTTGTTGGGTGCGTGTTGGATCCTCCAAATTTAGTGCATTTTTGGAGGATCCGACACGGGTGCGGCAGCACTTTTGGAGAGTCCGAGTAACATAGCCTAAGACATTCTTGAGGAGACAGGAATGACAGGTTGTCGACATGTTGACACTCATATGGATCTGAATTCTAAACTTCTGCCAGGATAGGGGGAGCCACTTAGCGATCCTGCAAGATATAGGCGGCTGGTTGGTAGATTAAATTACCTCACAGTGACTAGATCTGACATTTCTTTTCCTGCGAGTGTTGTAAGTCAGTTTATGAATTCTCCCTGTGATAGTCACTAGGATGCAGTTGTTCGCATTCTTCGGCATTGTTAGTTTAGAGCTATGTACATAATATAATCTTGTCCCACATTGGAATGGGAGTAATATGTCCTTTTAGTCTATAGCTATGAATAAGGACCTCTTGTATTGTATTCATCATCTAATATCAATAACATATTTTCTCCCGTGCTTTCTCACATGGTATCAGAGCAATTGTGAGAGATTTATCGTTGTGCATAAATTCCAGCGACTCCGGGAAGAGAAATCAGTCACCGGAAGTCTTTTACCGGCGATTTTTTCAAGGTTGTTTGCGTCTGCTTTATCTCCGTCAGTGTTGTGCAAAATCCAACACTACCACAAAAGTAGTCATTGTCCGGCGACCAAACCCCACTAAAAATCTCCGGCAGAAGCCTCACCACGCGCCCCCAGAAGCTCACGCGCCGGAGCGTACGCCCACTTCCGGCCATTTTTTGAAAAACTCCCTTCAGAACAATTGGGTCGTCTGGTAATTCCGATCCTACCCCTACTGTTTTTGTTTCATTCCGGCCACTTTGAGTTTTTTCCGTCAGCTACAGTAGATTCTGGCAGCTACAGTAAGCTTCCGGCAGCTACAGTAATTCATTATTCTGTTTTAGTGTTTCCTTACTCTGTTTCAGTGGATTACAATTGATTCTTTCTCTTATTTGGTAATAATTTGCAACGATGTCTTTGGGATTTGATGTTTTTGGGTCTAAAAACATGAGTTCTGGAAGCTCTAGTGTTATGATTACCTCGGAACCTTTAATGGGAAGTTCAAACTACTTAGCTTGGGCTTCATCTGTCGAGTTGTGGTGTAAAGATCAAGGTGTTCAAGATCATCTAATCAAACAGTCTAGCGAAGGAGATGAAAAGGCGATAGCACTTTGGGCAAAGATCGATGCTCAGTTATGTAGCATCTTGTGGCGATCTATTAATTCTAAGTTGATGCCCTTGTTTCGTCCATTCCAGACATATTATCTGGTTTGGGCAAAGGCTCGTACCTTATACACTAATGACATATCCCGCTTCTATGATGTGATATCGCGGATGACAAACTTAAAGAAGCAGGAACTAGATATGTCTACTTACTTGGGTCAAGTACATGCAGTCATGGAGGAATTTGAGAAGTTGATGTCAGTTTCTGCTAGTGTAGAAAAACAACAAGAGCAGCGACAGAAGATGTTTCTAGTTCTTACCCTCGCTGGACTTCCTAATGATCTTGATTCAGTACGCGACCAGATTTTGGCTAGTCCGACTGTCCCCACAATTGATGAATTATTCTCTCGATACTCCGCCTTGCTGCAGCACCAAGTCACCTAGTGATCTCATCACAGATACTTGATTCCTCTATTCTCGCATCCCAGACAGTGGATGTTCGGGCGTCTCAAACTATGGAGAATAGACGAGGAGGATGTCATTTTGGAAGATCTAGACCCAAGTGTTCTTATTGTCACAAATTTGGACACACTCGTGAAATGTGTTATTCCTTACATGATCTAGACCCAAAAATGCTTACGTTGCTCAGACCGAGACTACAGGTAACCAGGGATTTTCTTTATCTAAAGAAGAATATAATGAGCTCCTTCAGTATCGAGCAAGTAAGCAGACATCTCCACAAGTAGCCTCGGTTGCCCAGACTGAAACTTCTGTTGCTGGTAATTCTTTTGCTTGTGTTTCCCAGTCTAGTACTCTTGGACCATGGGTCATGTACTCAGGCGCTTCTGATCACATATCTGGTAATAAATCACTTTTGTCGAATATTGTATATTCACAGTCTCTTCCCACTGTTACTTTAGCCAATGGATGTCAAACTAAGGCAAAAGGAGTTGGACATGCTAACCCCTTGTCTTCTATCACCCTAGATTCCGTTCTTTATGTCCCTGGTTGTCCTTTTAGTCTTGCATATGTTAGTCGTTTGACTCGTGCCCTCCATTGTGGTATATATTTTACTGATGATTCCTTTATTATGCAGGACCGCAGTACGGGACGGACAATTGGTACAGGATGTGAATCAGAAGGCCTTTACTACCTTAATTCACTCAGTCCTTCCACAACATGTCTAGTTATATATCCTCCAGACCTAATTCACAGACGTTTAGGACATCCGAGTTTATCCAAACTTCAGAAGATGGTGCCTAGTTTATCTAGTTTGTCTACATTAGATTGTGAGTCGTGTCAACTAAAGAAACATACCCGAGCCTCCTTTCCACGTAGTGTTGAAAGTCATGCAGAGTCTGTTTTCTCCTTAGTTCATTCTGATATATGGGGTCCTAGTAGAGTCAGTTCATCCTTGGGATTTCGTTATTTTGTCAGTTTCATTGATGATTATTCAAGATGTACTTGGCTTTTCTTAATGAAAGATCGTTCTNCTATTTCTATTTTTGTTGCTAGGGGGAGGTCTCATGGCTTTGTATGTCGCTTGCGTCGGTCACTTTATGGTCTAAAGCAATCTCCTCGAGCCTGGTTTGGTAAGTTCAGCACGTTTATCCAGGAGTTTGGCATGACTCGTAGTGAAGCTGATCACTCTGTGTTTTATCG
>AWOL01S0011833.1:111767-125831 GCA_000715115.1 Nicotiana otophora
TATCCTGTGAGTGTTGTAAGTCAGTTTATGAATTCTCCCTGTGATAGTCATTGGGATGCAGTTGTCCGCATTATTCGATATATAAAATCGGCTCCAGGCAAAGGGTTACTCTTTGAGGATCGAGGTCATGAGCAGATCATTGGATACTCAGATGCTGATTGGGCAGGATCACCTTCTGATAGACGTTCTACGTCTGGATATTGTGTTTTAGTAGGAGGAAATTTGGTGTCCTGGAAGAGCAAGAAACAGAATATAGTTGCTCGGTCTAGTGCAGAAGCAGAATATCGAGCAATGGCTATGGCAACATGTGAGCTAGTCTGGACCAAACAATTGCTCAAGGAGTTGAAATTTGGTGAAATCAGTCGGATGGAACTTGTGTGCGATAATCAAGCTGCCCTTCATATTGCATCAAATCCGGTGTTCCATGAGAGATTGCTACAAAGTTTGTGAGGTCGAATGATCAACTTGCAGATATTTTCACTAAGTCCCTCACTGGTCCTCGTATTGGTTATATATGTAACAAGCTCGGTACATATGATTTGTATGCACCGGCTTGAGGGGGAGTGTTAGGTTAGAGCTATGTACATAATATAGTCTTGTCTCACATTGGAATGGGAGTAATATGTCCTTGTAGTGTATAGCTATAAATAAGGACCTCTTGTATTGTATTCATCATCTAATATCAATAACATATTTTCTCTCGTGCTTTCTCACAGGCATATAAAGTCAGCTCCAGGCAAAGGATTATTATTCGAGGATCGAGGCCACGAGCAGAACGCTGGGTACACAGATGTTGATTGTGCAGGATCACCTTCTAATAGACGTTCTACGTCTGGATATTGTGTTCTAGTAGGAGGTAATTTGGTCTTTTGGAAGAGCAAGAAACAGAGTAGTTGCTCGATCTAGTGCCGAAGCAGAATATTGGGCCATGTCTATGGCAACATGTGAGTTAGTTTGGGTCAAGCAGCTACTCAAAGAGTTGAAGTTCGGAGAAAGCAGCAAGATGGAACTGGTGTGTGATAATCAAGTTGCTCTTTATATTGCATCAAATCTGGTGTTCCATGAGAGGACTAAGCATATTGAGATAGACTGTCAGTTTGTCAGAGCAAAGATACTCTCAAGAAATATTGTTACAAAGTTTGTGAAGTCGAATGATCAGTTTGTAGATATTTTCACTAAGTCTCTTACTGGTTCTTGTATTAGTTACATCTGTAACAAGCTTGGTACACATGATTTATATGCACCGACTTGAGGGGGAGTGTTAAATTGTTAGTAATGTATAGTGTCCCACATCGGGAAGTAGATACTTATTATTATGTAATCACTATACAACACTTTAGATATAATTAATAAAACTTTTCCATGCTATACTTCTCACATCTGGAAAGGGTGAAAATAAAAAAATTCACTTACCACAAAACACCAGCCTTAAGTAAAGCATCTTGAAATTCAGATGACACAGAAACATGAGCAATTGTCTGAAGGGCAGCATCAACAGCAGCTGGTACAAGCTCAAGTTTAGTACAATGTACAATATCATCAACTAGGCCAGAAAATTCAAGCATGTCAGCTCTGGCACTCTCAAACTGACTCAAAACTGAAAAGGTTCTCATCACATTTGTGACAATGACAGTCGATAGTTCACTGGAAGGAGTAGTTGGTTGTACTACACACATGCAACGGGACAGAAGATTTGCAAGAAGTTGTATTCCGGCATCCCTTACAAGTTCTTCACCATTCAGTGAAGAAGATGCACACCTGAAACATAAAAAGCATGGAAATAGTTCATATAGCTGAAAGAGAATAGTATAGAGAACAAAATTCTATTCTATTCAGATAACACACGTTAGCCATATCAATTCAGATGCGGCAACAAGAAGAGATGCTCGATCAGAGGAAAGGAAGTTGTTGTCATCTTTGTCCAGGGTGATTGCATTTAACAACATTGGGTAACCAGCATATTTAAATGGCTCCAGTACATCTCCATATCGTCTATACAAAATGCATTGTCCTTTCAATAAAAGCAATAGTCTCCAAAGTTGTGGACCTTGCAGTCCTTGCATTGTAGCCTGACCAAAGTGTTTAAGAAAGAAAAAAGTAAATGGATAGAAGTAAATATACACATGCATTTAAAGGCAGTAAGAAGAAAAATATTGTCAAAACACTAGAAACAAGAAATAACCAACACATGAAGGCAGCAAACGCAGCTACAAGCTATACTTTACTCCCTCCAAAGTTAGAATATTTGCACAAACTTTTCTTTGGGTTTCCTCAAGAGTGTTCCACCTTTCTTTACAAGAAAAGCTAAATTTCACAGCAATCCTAACCTTATCATCAAAAATTACAGCGCAAAACAAATGAACAATCAAGATCCTATATTTGGATTATCCATAATTCTTGTTTCTTTCAACGTTCTCTGTTGCAAGGAAGTTTCCATAAAGCTAACAGGTGGAACAGACCTTCAATAGATTTATCATTTTAAGTAGAATTGTCACTGAAGGACAAAAAACGATCAGACATCTGGTACGGCAACAAAATGATATATTGAATATAGATTAACAGAGGGACTGTTATACGCAAATATTTCACTATGTAGGGATTTGTAATAAAAGGAATATAGTCTTAATGTTTATTTAAAGACATTAAGGACCTTATCTCTTCTATATTTAGCATAAGCAGCAATCTTTTGGGGGCAAGGTATTAAAGGTCTCACTGTTTCTAATGCTTGTATGTTTGTTCACTGTCAGCGCTTCAAGATTGCACATAATGATGTCAGAATATTAGAAGGCAAAAGTCATGCGGCTTCAAACCATAGTCTCTAGCCTTACAAGTGATAAAGCCTATTCATAACTGCATTAGCGCACTGAGCTCATTTACAATGTGTTACGGATCGAAAAAAAGAAGGAAACATGCTGAGCTTAGGAAAACAAAAGGAATCCGGAGATTGAAACTATAACATATGGTGAAAAGAGATTTCTCTCTCCTGAAAAAATGCTCCCAGGATTTGCTGAGTGACTGTCCAGAAATTTAAGTCGAGTTAACATGGGTGAAGATAGGATTTATTATCATGCTGGTTTTAAATCCTCTGACATTACTAAAACTTGTTCAAGGTCTGAAGTCTGGTTTGAATGGGTGGAACGCAGCAAGAACTTGATGAGGACAACAACATTAAGTCTCAAAGTTATGAAGTGGTTGTAGATGTATTTAATGTAGCGTCGAAGGAACACAGCAGGTCAGTAAGGAGATGGAACATATGAGATCATTATGCAGACTTCTTCTGCACTCTTAAATACTGTAGAAAGTTGATATGTATAGTAGTATGTATAGTGTCCTATATTGGTAGAGAAGGGTTTAGTACTATGTAAACACCCTATATAAATAGGGGTAATGTAACACACAAATGAATACAAGAAATTCTTTCTTCCCAATGTCTAACTCTCACAAATACAACGAACACGGAAGGTACATTAGTTTCATTGTTGTACAGGGAGAGAACAAGTAAGTCATTATTAAACCGGAAGTAACATTAAAGGCTGGGTGGGGAGATATAGCCCAGAAGATTTTAAGGCTTATAAATGATGAAAATACAAGCTCAAATCGTGATGCTAAGGAAACACAAGTGGAGGCAATGTTTTCTGCAACAATGGAGGCTTATTGGGCTCATGAAGGTGTCAATGGATTTAGGGAATTGGGCCACAAATTTAAAATGCTTACACTAATTAGCCTTAGTCCAATTGAGGCCCAAGAATCTCAAGAAATTGAAGAAGTCCAAGAATCCATTCAAAATTAGGATTTATTTTCCTTAAAGATTAGGATTTCTTAATTATTGTTTTAGTAGGATTATATTTATAGTTTTAGGCAAACTAGGACTGTTAGTTGATACTCTATTCCCACTAGAATTCTTTTTCCTATTTTAGTTAGGATATGTTTTTCTTAACCTTATTCTTCAACAACAACAAACCTTATTTTTATTCTATTTTAATTAGGATTAGTTTTCCTTAACCTTATAAATTTTACTCATCGTAAGGCCTATTTGGCCTATTTAAAGGGCTCAATATGCTGAAAAAAACACTTGTGATTAGTTTTTCTAAGCTCTTGCTTCAAAAACATGATTTCACTTTTGGTTGACTCTTCTTCTTTATTCAACGCTTCTTGCAATCTTGCGTGATTGAAGAACGGGCGGGTAAGATTCTTTTCATTTTACATTTTTCTCACGTGAGTTTGAAGAATGTTTTCGCTAGTTTTGTGAAAAACTTTAGCGAGGTGTTTTGTTTTTCTCTATTCTTAGTGCTTGAGAGCTGCAAAATCTTGAAAGTACATCAATTTGGTATAAGAGCACAAGTTTCAGGTTCGAATTCTTGAATTACTATCTTGTTCATCATGTCGCCATACAAAAATATATAAAGTTCAGAATCCTCTTCAATTGATGAGCAACTTCAGATTGAAAGATTAAGATGTACAGCCCTTGAACAAGACAACGAAGAAATTAAAGTGCAGCCAGATGGCGTTAAGAAATCAATGCAGAATCTGACTGAATTGGTTGAAAGTTTGGTGATTCAAAATCAGCTACCAAATCCGCCACAACGCCTACAACCTCCACTACCACAAAGACACAACATACTAGTGCTACCGTGACGTCTTCCACTTCGAGATCCACCAATTCAACCGCATAGAGCAAGACACATTGAGCAAGCGGAAGAAGCTATAGCTGACCAAGGCATGAGAGAACCGAGGTGCCATGCTCACTGTGATAAAAATTCAGATTCAGAAAACTCAAGTAATCAAGGTAGTGAAGAGTATGACTCTTATGAAGTTCAGTATTGTTAGAGAATGCATGTAGACACTTTTCTATATATTGTACATAGCATAGCATATCTTTAGGGATTGATAGGATCTCTCCTTTGATTATTTCCTTAATTAGCATAGCAATGTAAATGTATATGTACTGATCACTTTGTGAAATAGAAGACAAGAAAATTGCTCGAATGTCTCTGCATTATACATGGTATCAGAGCGGGGTCTGCTATTTCGTCGGAGTTGAATCAGCTTCCCTCGCCGGAGTTGTGGTGTTTCGCTGGAGTTGGTCAGCAGCTTAGGCTGCCGCTTGAGAAGTGAGAATCGGCCATCACCACCTACCTAGGAAGGACCAGCACCCTCCGATCTACATTTATCCAGAATCTAGCGGCCGAATTCCAGATCTTACGCACTGTCAATAACTTCCCGGCAGGATTTCTCCGGCAAGCGCGTGTGGGCGCGTGGAGGGACAATCTGGTCTGACTTTTCTGGATCTAACTTCGTACTAGAGTTTCCGGTGCATTTATGGTAGTCTCCTGATCAACGGACCACGCTTTGAAGAATGAACATCACGAACCAGGTTCTCTCTTGAACAGATTTGGGTCCTTTGCTGTTGTTCGAATCAGGTTCTTTCTTGAACATATTTGAGTTTGAAGCTGTCCTTTTTTCTGAATACTGTGTTGGAAGTAGATTGAGCATGAAATTTTACGGTTTACAGTTATAGGTTGACTCTGTTACTCTTGGGAAATTATTTGTTGGGAATTTTTCCAGTCTTAAGGAAAGTTGTTCCTTTTTCTGACTGTTTAGCAAGCAAAACTTCACCACGTGCTTCTGTATCTACCAACTCTCCAGTATTGTTGGTTTGCATTTGGTGAAATAATCTGTTAGTTTTTTTTATTTCACTTTTGTGCAAAGTGGTTGTTCTACTGTTGGTTGTTGGTGTTCCAATTAGTCTTAAAATATTGTGATTTTGGGCACGGTAAAATCAAATTGTTGGAAAATGAATAACGGAGGAGGAAAGGCTACACATAACAATGACTTTAGCAATGTTGTTTGTCATTACTGCCATGATCCAGGCCATATGAAGTGGTACTGTCAGAAATTGCAAGGGCGCAATCAGAGAACTCGAGCGGTTAATATTGTTGGCGCTTCTAGTCCACCTTCTGATAAAACAATTCTGATATCGGCCGAAGAATTTGCTAAATTTTCTCAGTATCAGAAATTAGTGAAGGAATCCGCTTCAGTTAATGCCTTTACTAAGTCTAATAAAACATGTCTTATCACCTCATCAAATAAATGGGTGATTGATTCAGGTGCCACAAATCACATGACAGGTAATCCTAATATTTTTTCTAGCTTCCATTCACACAAAGTACCCTCTCCAGTTAGTTACTGTAGCTGATGGATCAACTTGTAATAGTGTGGGATATGGGACTGTTAAACCAACCTTCTTTATTACCCTGTCATCTGTATTAAGTCTACCAAAATTGGCCTTTAATCTGATTTCTGTTAATAAAATTACCAGAGACCTTAATTGTTATATCTCGTTCTATCCTGATCATTGTTTGTTTCATGATCTTATGACGAAGCAAGTTATTGGTAAAGGACATTTATCAGATGATCTCTATATTCTTGATGAATGGAAGCCTCAATTTCTTGCATGCTCCGGTGTTGTATCTCCTTTTGAAGCACATTGTTGATGGGGACATCCCTCTCTACCGTTGTTGAAGAAGCTTTGTCCTCAGTTTCAGAATATTACTTCATTGGATTGTGAGTCATGTCGATTTGCAAAACACAATCGTATCTCGTCAGGTCCAAGGATTAATAAGCAAGTTGAGTCAACTTTTGAGTTAGTCCATTCTGATGTTTGGGGACCATGTCCCGTTAATCCAAAAACTGGGCATAAGTATTTTGTCACATTTGTGGATGATTTTTCTCGAATGACTTGGATTTACTTTATGAAGAGCCATTCTGAAGTGTTTACTCACTTTTCTGCCTTTTGGGCTGAAGTTAAAACTCAATTCAATGCTTCGGTACATATTCTAAGGAGTGATAATGCTAAAGAATACATGTCAGAATTGTTTAAGTCATACATGAGACAACATGGTATTCTCCATCAGTATTCATATGTTGACACACCCTCTCAAAATGGAGTTGCTCAGAGGAAGAATAGACATCTACTTGAGACAGCTCAGGCACTTTTATTCCAAATGAAGGTTCCTAAACAGTTTTGGATCGATGCGGTCTCTATGGCATGTTTTCTCATTAATCGTATGCCATCTACTGTGCTTGCTGGTAATGTGCCTTACAGTGTCCTTTTTCCAAACAAGTCAATGTTTCTAATGGAACCTAAGGTGTTTGGAAGCACATGTTACGTTCGAGATGTTCGACCATATGTTACTAAGTTGGATCCCAAGGCATTAAAGTGTGTTTTTCTAGGCTATTCTCGCCTTCAGAAGGAGTATCGATGTTATTCTGCTGAACTTGGTAAATATCTGGTATCAACTGATGTGGTATTTTCAGAGACAACACCATTATTCTATACACCTCCTACCTCTACAAGTCAGGATGAGGAAGATGAGTGGTTAATCTATCAGGTTACCTGTGATTTGACAAAAGCATCAGATGATGTTGTTCCTCCATCTCCCGGTTCTTCTATTGAGCACCAATTTGTGCCACCGCCTGCTCCATATGCGCTAGCACCTACTCCATCTACGCTAGCAATACCACCAATCACTCAAGTTTACTCAAGAAGGCGACAGACCAATGATACATGTCCTACACTGTCTTCGTCATCAGACCCTACTTTAGAGGACCTTGACCTCCCTATTGCTCTTCGCAAAGGTACACGTACTTGCAAATCCACATATTCCATTGCTAATTTTGTCTCCTATGACCATTCATCCTCTACGACTAGTTCGTTGAATCATCGTGGGTGTCCACTTTAGAGTACAAGTCATGTCAGCTCGGTAAGCATACTCGCTCTGATTTCCCTCGGCGTCCTAACGCCGAGCAGAGTCACCTTTCACTTTAGTCCATTTAGATGTTTGGGGTCCTAGTCGGGTCAGTTCTACCTTGGGATCCCGCTATTTTGTCAGTTTTATTGATGATTATTCCAGGTGCACTTATTTTTGATGAAAAATCGATCCGAATTGTTTTCTATTTTCCAGTCATTCCATGCTGAAATTCAAAATCAATTTGGGGTTTCTATTTGTATATTTCATAGTGATAATACTCTAGAGTATTTGTCTTCTCCATTTCAGCAATTGATCTCTCATGGGATTATTCATCAAACATCTTGTCCGTACACATCTCAACAAAATGGGGTAGCTGAAAAAAAGAATAGACATCTTATTGAAACTGCTCGTACCCTACTCATACAACCTCATGTTCCGTTGCGTTTTTTGGGGGATGCAGTTCTTACATCTTAGTATCTTATTAATCGTATGCCATTCTCAGCGATCCAGAATCAAGTTCCAATCTCTATCTTGTTTCCAAACTCACCTTTGTTCTCTCTACCACCCCGTGTCTTTGGGAGCACGTATTTTGTTCATAACCTTATTCTAGGAAAAGATAAGTTAACTCCATGTGCCGCAACAATCGGTTGAACCACTCCGACTGGCTGAGCTGCTGGAGCCTGATATTGGGGAGCTATCTGCTCCGGAGCGGGAATAGTGGGAGTCTGGGCTCCTCCCCCAGCCTGGGAGACGGCTGGTGCCATGAGAAATGCGCCAGTATGGGCCACACTCTCCATAAGGCCCACCAAACGGACCAAAGCGTCTTGAAGTATTGGGGTGGCAATGAACCCCTCCGGAACCTGAGCTGGCCCGGTAGGAACAGTCTGGGCTGGAACCTCCTCGTCAAGCTCTATCTAAGGCTCCACAGTTGGGGCTGCTGCTCGGGCTCTGGGCTGAGCCCTGCCCCTGCCTCGGCCTCTGGCACGGCCTCGGCCTCGACCCCTCGTAGGAGCTGCCACTGGAGGCTCTGGCTGCTGCTCAGCTGAGGAAGCGGTACGTGTTCTCGCCATCTAGGAGAGAATAAGAGTAGAAGAGTCCAATTAGTATTGACAAAACTACATCGCACGACAGCTGATTCACGTCCTGCACTTGACCCTGCTAATACTGCGGACTTGTCTCCTCTTAGTCAACCGATTGCACTTCGGAAAGGTACATGGTCCACACTTAATCCTAATCTCCATTATGTTGGTTTAAGTTACCATTGTCTGTCATCACCCCATTATACATGTGTATCATCTTTGTCCTCTGTTTTCATCCCTAAGTCTACAGGTGAAGCACTGTCTCATCCAGGATGGCGACAGGCTATGCTTGACGAGATGTCTGCTTTACATACGAGTGGTAATTGGGAGCTTGTTCCTCTTCCTACGGGTAAGTCTATTGTTAGTTGTTGTTCGGTGTATGCAGTCAAAGTTGGTCCAGATGGCAAGATTGATCGACTTAAGGTTGCCAAAGGGTATACTCAGATATTTCTGCTCGATTACAGTGATACTTTCTCTCTCGTGGCTAAAATAGCATTAGTCCGCATTTTCCTATCTATGGTTGTTGTTAGCCATTGGCCTCTCTATTAGTTGGACATTAAAAATGCTTTTCTTCACGGTGACATTGAGGATGAGGTTTATATGGAGCAACCATCTGGGGGAGTCTAATGGCCTTGTATGTCGGTTGCGTTGGTCCCTCTATGGTCTAAAACAGTCTCCTCGAGCCTGGTTTGGTAAGTTCAGCACAGTTATTCAAGAGTTTGGCATGACTCGTAGTGAAGTTGATCACAACTCTGTGTTTTATCGGTATTCTGCTTCGAATCTCTTATTTATCTGGTGGTTTATGGTGATGATATTGTTATTACCGGCAATGATCAGGATGGTATTACTAAGTTGAAGCAACATCTCCTTCAGCACTTTAAGACTAAGGATCTTGGCAGATTAAAGTATTTTCTGGGTATTGAGGTCGCTCAGTCTAGCTCAGGTATTGTGATCTCACAACGAAAGTATGCCTTAGACATTCTTGAGGAGACAAGAATGACAGGCTGTAGACCTATTAACACTCCTATGGATCCGAATTCTAAACTTCTGCCAGGAGAGGGGGAGTCGCTTAGCGATCCTGCAAGATATAGGTGGCTGGTTGATAAAGTAAATTACCTCACATTGACTAGACCTGACATTTCCTTTCTTGTGAGTGTGGTGAGTCAGTTTATGAATTCACCCTGTGATAGTCATTGGGATGCAGTTGTCCACATTCTTCGATGTATAATATCAGCAAGGATTATTGTTTGAAGATCGAGCCCATAAGCAAATTGTTGGATACTCAAATATTGACTGCGCAGGATCACCTTCTTATAGACGTTCTACGTCTAGATATTATGTTTTAGTATAAGGTAATTTGGTGTCTTGGAAGAGCAAGAAACAGAATGTGGTTGCTCGGTCTAGTACAGAAGCAGAATATCGAGCAATGGATGTGGCAACATGTGAGCTAGTTTGGATCAAACGTTTGCTCAAGGAGTTGAAATTTGGTGAGATCAGCAAGATGGAACTTGTGTGTGATAATCAAGCTGCCTTTCATATTGCATCAAATCCGGTGTACCATAAGAGAACTAAACACATGAGATTGACTGTCACTTCGTCACAGAAAAGATACTATCAGGAATTTGCTACAAAGTTTGTGAAGTCGAATGATCAGCTTGCAGATATTTTCACCAAGTCCCTCACTGGTCCTCATATTAGTTACATATATAACAAGCTCGTTATATATGATTTGTATGCACTGCTTGAGGGGGAGTGTTAGATAGTTATTTATGTAAATAACGTAGTCCCACATGAAATAGGAGTAGAATATATATTATGTATAGTTATAAATAAGGCTATTGTAAAACACTTAATAGAATATAGGCGGAATTCCTAAAAATTGCCCTAAACTTG
This sequence comes from Nicotiana otophora, assembly GCA_000715115.1. Lineage (NCBI taxonomy): Eukaryota > Viridiplantae > Streptophyta > Magnoliopsida > Solanales > Solanaceae > Nicotiana > Nicotiana otophora. The sequence goes on from AWOL01S0011833.1 coordinate 122,491, forward strand.
ACATGGATTATTAGTTACACCCCTAAACTATTCGTGGTCTTAATTACCCCCCTGAACTTGGCCTTTTGAGAGCAATTACCTCCCTGGACGCTGATGTAGCGAAGAGTATGGGTGCACTCTCTTTTAAGCGCGTGGGAGTGAAGAAAATTGAAAAATCAGCTGCCAAGTAGGTTATTTTTTAACTTTTAATTGTCATATAGTCATATATAATGATTTATTTGTTACANAAGGGTCTATCGAAAACAGCCTCTCTATACCAGGGTAGGGGTAAGGTCTGCGTACACACTACCCTCCCCAGACCCCANGTTTCTTGCTTTATCTTAACATATAATGTGGACTTTACTCTAACTTTTATTCTTTTTAATTTCTTCTATAGATATAATGTCTATTTATTCCAACTGCATATTTCTTCTTTTTTGGGGGCCAAATTTGTAAAAGTTCGGTTGGAACTCCATCATTTTAGCCAAATAGAAAACTTTTAGCAAAATAATGGAGTACTAGTTGTGTATTTTCTGTTATTTTTTTCTTTAGATAAAATGTCTATTTATTTTAATTGTGTGCTTTTAGCCAAATACAAGGTGGGTTGCTCTGATGGTAAGCGCCCTCCACTTCCAACCAAGAGGTTGTGAGTTCGAGTCACCCCAAGAGCAAGGTGGGGAGTTCTTGGAGGGAAGGATGCCGAGGGTCATTTGGAAACAGCCTCTCTACCCCAGAGTAGGGGCAAGGTATGCGTACATACTACCCTCTCCAGACCCCACTAGTGGGATTATACTGGGTTGTTGTTGTTGTGTGTTTTTATTTTCTAGTGGGACAAGAGTGGGTTGCTCTAGTGGTGAGCACCCTCCACTTCCAACCAAGAGGTTGTGAGTTCAAGTCACCCCAAGAGCAAGGTGGGGAGTTCTTGGAGGGAGAGAGCCAAGGGTCTATCGAAAACAGCCTCTCTATACCAGGGTAGGGGTAAGGTCTGCGTACACACTACCCTCCCCAGACCCCACTAGTGGGATTATACTGGTTGTTGTTGTTGTTGTTATTGTTGTTTTTATTTTCGAGTCAAATCAGCAAACAAAATGGCTACAGCTCCATTATTTTTTACCAAATAAAAAGGTATAGCCAAAATAATGAACTTGCAATTGTACACTTTTTTATTTCTTCTTTTGATGCAATGACTATTTATTTCAACTGTATATTTTTACTTTTTCCGGTGGAAAAAAAAAATTTTAGAGCTCCATAATTTAGAGCTATATAAAAAATTATAGCCAAAATAATAAAAATCAAACTATGTATTTTTATATCTTTTTAGATGCCTTGACTATTTATTTCAACTGTATAAATCTTTATTTTCAGGTCAAATTCAAGAAACAATAACTAAAACTTTATTATTTTTAGCCAAATAAAAACAATTAGCCTAAATAATGTAGTTCTAGCCAAGTTTTATTATAAATATTATTCGAAAAAGATTATCTAAAAAAGTAACACACTTAAAAAGGTATAGAATATATTTTATTTTTCAAAAATTGCCACATGGACAGGAAAATCCACGTGGCAGGCGAGTGCATGCCACTTTCCTAGGATGAGATCGTCCATGGGGGTAACAACTATCGAATAACCAAGTATAGGGGGGTAATTGACCACGGATAGTTCAAGGATGTAACCAATAATACATGCCAAGTTTACGGGGGTTTTAAGGTATTTTGCCTAGAATATATCAATAATATATTGTTCTCCCGTGCTTTCTCACATTTTCATCTTACATTCTTCTGACGTGAGTTTGAAGAACGCTTTCGCTATGTGAAAACTTTAGCGAGGTGCTTTTGTTTTTCTCTATTCTTGGTGCTTGAGGTGAAAACCCTTGAAAGTGCATCAATAAATGTCCCAAAAGTAAAGAAGAATATTCCACAGGCTAGATGCAGTCATCCTATACTGTAGCAACCAGAAGTAATAGATGGACGTCAAAGGGGATGAAAGCTTCTCTAATTAAATCCAATAGTTCCATAGTCATCATTCATGGGGGTTCAGAATTAACAGACAAAGATTTGCTCGGAAGATGCATAGTTAGGAAAGTTGAGATTCCTTCGCAGTAGACTCCAACTCTGAACGACATCTGAAGATGGGCTCGCAACACATGGAAATCCACCCATGGTGTCAATGTTTTCGAAATGAATGATTCTCAATTTTTATTTGAATTATCTTCTATGAGGGATGCAGAGCATGTCCTTCCAAGAGAATGGCATTGGAAGAAATCCAAAGTGGTACTCGAATGGTGGACACCTACAACTAGTTGTTGGCCTGAAGAGATGAAGTGCAGTTGAGCATGGATAAGGCTTCGAGGTATACCCGTTAATTTATGATCTCAAGAAGTCTTCAAAGCAATTGGAGATCACTGTGGTGGATGGATTAAAACGGAGGAGACGACACTAAAAAATCACTTATGTTGGGCTAGAATCAAAGTAAGTGAGATGAAAAAGAGGTGCCGAGAGACAACAAGGTGGAAAGTGATGTTTTCGGTACAAAATCCCCATTTGGTGTGAAATTGAGGCGACTGTGAAGAATGTGTTGCTAGTCCGAGAAGGTGGGCGTGAAGAACAGATGGGTAATAGGGATAATCTGGGAGATGGGACTTATTCGGTACAGCATGTTCCTGGTCACGTGGGTTCATCGAAGGAGAATCGGATTAACAACAACATGCAAATCACAGAAGTAGGAGCAATTAGGGATTGGATATAGTAGAAGTATAACCTTTGAATCAGTTAGTTCAGACGAAGAGAAGGACCCAGATTTTGACACACCATTTTGGGTGCACCAAAACATCATCAGATTAAGTAAAGAGTTTGGGGTAGAATTCCAAGGTTGCGAGAAGGAAGCTTTAAAATTATTCATGAAAATTGATAGCAAGAGACAAGCAACAAGGTTGGCAGCTATGGTGTCAGTCACTCTAAGAAAGAAATTAAACAAAGAATTGAATTAGGAAAAGGAGAAGTAGGGGAGAATTCTTACGGTCGATGATCAATGAAAATTAATATTGTGTCATATAATGTTAGGGATAAATCAAATTAGGAAAAGAATGTTGATTAAAAGTATGATATACAGTTGGAAAGCAGCCGTATTCTGCTTTCAAGACTCTAAATTAGAAGGGGATATAAGGGGAATTGTCAAAGAATTGTGGGCTGATAGGTGGGTAAAATTTGCACAATTGGAAGCTAGTGGAACCAGGAGGCATCGTTTTACTGTGGGGAATAAGGGTGGCAAGTGGGCCGGTCCAGGCCTGGGACCGGCCCGGGACCGCGGGCCAAACGGGCCAGGACTGTTTGGCCCGGTTTTAGTGGGCCTGGGTCGGTCTCGTG
>AWOL01S0011833.1:127417-157552 GCA_000715115.1 Nicotiana otophora
ATACTATATATACATCTTATATATAGTATATAAGATGTATATATAGCTTATCGAATATAGCTTATATATATATATATAAGCTATATACTATATATAAGATATATATATAGCTTATCGAATATAGCTTATATATACATATTCGATATTAAATATTGAATATTAAAATTTAGGATGTTAAATAAAATTTAGGTCACAATTCTATAATAAAATTTACAAAGCATTGTCCTAGATATTGTTTTTAACATCCTTTTGTCTCTAATATCTATTTATTTATTTTTTAAAAAAATATATATATATTAGGCCCACTTAGCCCATTTAGCCCGCGGCCCGGGACCGTTTAACCCGGGACCAAACGGTCCCGGTCCCGCGGGCCGGTCCTTAGAAAAAGCTCGTTTAGGCTCGGGCCCGTTGGCCCGTTTAATTTGGGTCCGGCCCGGCCCGGAACCGTTTGGACCGGCCCACTTGCCAGCCCTAGTGGGGAAGCAGAGATTAGCAGTTTGGGCTCTTATTCTATATTACTTGTAAGTTCACTAGTAAGTCTCAGGATTTTACGTGGCACTTCTCTAGTGTATATGCTCCAAAAGACAAGGAAGAGAGAGAAGAAGTATGGTGGAAAATTGGTGCTGCTAGGGGATTACTCACTGGGACTTGGGTGGTGTGTGGGGATTTTAATACTATTAGATTCCCTTCTGAGAAGAAGAATTGCAACAGAATCAATGTCTGAATTTTCAGAATTTATCAAGGATATGGGCTTGGTAGACTTGCAACTGTTAGGCAGAATATTCACCTGGAAGAAAGGGAAAAATCATGATATCGCAGTCGAATCGGCTCCTATTTCAATCGTGTGGTCTACGATGATTGGGATGAAGGCTTTAGAAATATTAAACAATCAACTCTCCACAAAGTCATTTCAGATCATACTCCTTTGATGCTTGAATGTGGTAAATGGGAACCAGTCAAATATTATTTCAAATTTGAAAACTGATGGCTACAGATGGAAGGATTCGAAACAGAATCAAGAACTGGTGGGACTCTTTTGCTTGTACTGGTACACCTGATTATATTTTAGCTTTCAAGTTGAAAGCTTTGAAGGTAAAACTCAAAGAATGAAGCAAAATAATTCAAGGAAACTTGGAGGTGCAGAAACTGAATATTCTTAACCAGCTTAGCAGAATTGGATGAGATCCAGGATCAAAGGCCTTCGAATGAAGATGAAATCAGTATTATCAAAGGCGCGCCTTAAGCCCTGAAGCGAGGCTCAAAATATGTTGAGCGCTTCGCCTAGCTTAACGGGCGCTTCAGTGTTGTCATCAAGGCTCTAAGGCATACTTTTCCTAGCTAACGAGCGTAATCCGGAAGACGCGACATTAAACAATTGATATTTCACTTTATCGTAAATTTTCTTCAATTTCTTTGTCCATATATTTGGTATTCATGCGTATAGATATTACTCTTGGACTACACATACATATTTGTAGTTTTTCTACATTTGCGCCTTTCTTCATTAAAACCCACGCTTTATTTGCGCTTTGCGCTTCTGATAACACTGGATGAAATACACACAAAAGCTGCTATGACTCTGGAGTTTGAGGAGATTGCTAAAATTGAGGAGGTAACATGGAGACTAAGGTCCATAGCCCTATGGTTGAAACAAGGAGACAGGAATATAAAGTTCTTCCATAGAACTGTCAATGCTCATAGAAGGTACAACTACATTAATCAGTTGTCTGCTGAAGACATAAAGGAGATACTCACATACTATGAAAATTTATATGCAGAGGCTGAAACTTGGAGACCACAATGTAATCTTAGGGAGTGTCCTATCATCAGTCCAGAGGAAAACCAAATGTTACTGAGCTCTTTTGAAGCTGAGGAGATATGGAACAGCGTAAAAGCTTGTGCATGGATAAGGCACCTGGCCCTGGTGGATTCCTTATGGCATTCTTTCTTCACTGTTGGGAGGTGGTGAGCCCCTGATGTAGTGGCTGCTGTCCATTATTTTCATGAACATGGAGTCTGTGAAAAGAGTTTTACTGCCACCTTTGGGGCATCAATACCTAAGAAGGTATTAATGCCAAGGAACTTAAGGATTTCAGACCTATCAGTCTGATAGGTAGTGTCTAGAAAATTATATCAAAGTTATTGACTGAGAGACTTAAAAAAGTATGAGCAAACTTGTGGATGCCCAGCAGTTGGCTTTTATCAAAGGTAGATAATGGATGATATCCTCATTGCAGATGAATGTGTAGATGCTAGAGTAAAAAGCAAAATTCCAGGGATATTGTGTAAGTTGGAAATAGAAAAGGATTATGATCATCTAAACTGGGATTTTCTAATGGAAATGTTACTGAAGATGGGTTTTGGAGGAAGATGGGTCAGTTGGATCAAGTTCTGCATCAGCACAATAAAGTTCTCAGTTTTGATAAATGGCTCTCCTGCAGGTTTCTTCTCTTCTCAGAGAGGATTGAGACAGGGTGATCCTATGTCACCTTTTCTATTTATCATGCAATGGAAGGGTTAAATGATATGTTAAGAACTGCACAAGTAAACAATTGGATTAAGGGTTTCGGGGTTAACTTTAGGGCTAACATTAATCTAGAAATCATCTATCTACAAAATATGCAGATGACCCACTAGTGTTTTGTGATGCTGAAATTGAACAAGTGAAGATGCTGAGGGTGATATTTATCTTATTTGAAGCCACATCTGGATTAAACATTAACTAGAATAAAAGTTACATATATCCAGTTAATGATGTAATTGAGATGCAAAGTCAGGCGGGTGTGCTTGGAGGTAGGATGGGAGAATTGCCAACAATATATTTGGGAATGCCAATGGGGGCAAAGAGTAAATCAAAAGGGATATGGAATGGAGTTTTGGAGAAATGTGAAAAAAATTAGTAAACTGGAAGAGTCAATACCTGTCTCTAGGAGGTAGACTTATCCTTAGTAACAGTGTCCTTGATGCTATGCCTACTTATATGATGTCCCTATTTCCTATCCCTGCAAGTGCAATGAGAAGAATAGATGCTCTAAGAAGGAATTTTCTTTCGCAAGGCAGCAGCGAGAATAATAGAATCCATCTGGTCAGATGAGATATTCTCACAACCAGCAAGAAAGAAGGGGGTCTGGGGATCAGAAAAATAAGAGTTCAAAGTCAAAGCTTGATGATGAAGTAGTTATGGAGGCTTGCTGCTACAAAGCGATCACTGTGGAAGGTTGTAATCAGAGCAAAGTATGGGATGGAAGGGAAGTGGACAACCAACATGGTGTCCATTAGAAATATATGGCCTAGTTCAGCAATAACTCTAGCTTTAAAGTTGGAAATGGTATGAAGACATCCTTTTGGGATGACAATTGGCTAGGGCAAAGATCTCTGAGGCAGTTTTTTCCTGATATCTGCAGCCTGAATCAACAAGGAGGAGCATATGTGGGAGAGATATGGTCAAATCAAGGTGGAATCTTACTTGCAGAAGAATGCTATAAGACTGGGAAATTGATAGGCTGATGGAATTCTACAATTTTGTTAGAGAAATTGAAAGGGACATCTACTAGTGAAGACTGTATGCTCTGGCAAGGGAATAGGCAAGGTATTAGGGCAATTAAAAATCTCTGTGAAGTTTGCCTATAAGGAGTACAATCATTCAAACAATCAGATTGACTCTTGACTTCGAAGTTAATATGAAAAGTTAAAATTCCATACAAATTTGCCTGTTTTAAATGGCTCTTAGCAAAAGAGGCAGTCCTGACGCAGGACAACCTTATCAGGAGGGGATATCAACTTAGTTCCAGAGTATTACTTATGTGGGGCTCATGCAGAGACAATCAACCATCTTTTTTTTGCATTGTAAATTGACAGATCAATCATGGAAAGTCTTCATCAAGCTGAGAGGGATAAGGTGGGTCATGCCAAGGAGAATTCTGGAAGTCCTAGCAAGCTGGAATAGAGATGGTAGTCAATCTAGTCAAATACAGAGATGGATGTCCCAGCTTGCATTTGGTGGACGATTTGGAGCGAGAGGAATCAAAGGTGTTTTGAAGACAATCGTAGTTATATCCACAAGCTGAAGATGAATTGTCTAGTTCTTTTTTATTTTTGGTGTAAACAGGAGTATTTAGAAGATTCTGAAGCTATTTTTGATGTTTTAGATTATTTGTGAATAGACCAAGGACCAGGATCTCTTCTTGTACTCCACTTTGTAATTATGGATGACTACTCAGTCATTGAGTAGTCTGCTTTATATATATATAATTATGTTACCTTCTAAAAAGAAAACTATAACATATCGAATAAATCGTGGCCTAGGGTCAGACAACCATTCACTCTCCTGCTTTCACAATTTAAACTTAGGATCAAGTAACTACCTGCAGCCGTTCATAAGCTTTCTGCACTGCCAGAAACCTCTCCCTCCCCTCAGGATTTTTGTCTGGATGATACTTCATTGCAAGTTTACGATATTGTCGCTTGAGCTTTTCTTCATCAATGTTCTCAATCTGCTTAGAAATATTAACTGTCTCCTGTGATTGTCTTTTGGGAGCATCATCTCTTGATACCTCATCCAAGGAAATCTCCAGTATTTTGCAAGCCTCTTCTTCAGAAAGATCCATGGGTCTCCGAGTTAACTCTTCTCGCCACATAACCAGCAGTGATTGCAGGAATTCAATGTGTTCAACTATTGGCCAATTAGGAAAGCGAACTTCATCACATAAATTACGAAGGTAATAACGGTGGCACCACATCTCATCCCTTAGCTCTGGGTATGTCACAGGTGGCATCGGAGCATATTCATACAAAGAATGGCAATGTTGTGACAACTTCTGTGTAAAATCACCTAGATGCTGAAGGACCTGCAGAGATAGAGGTAAAGTTTAGCAGAAACTCATAATCTTGGAAAGATACAAGGAATTTACAGAAAATTCTTGTTAGTCTGAACAACCTGACGAATAAGATTTTCAACTCGCATCTTGTGCGTCCAAATAATCTCAGGAGTGTCAGAATCAGAAACCATTGCTGCTGCAAATGCAGCAGGACCGCTACGTTCCAGAACATATAGCAATGACTCAGGTAAAAGCCCACCCAAAACACTGCGTTTTGCCAAAGGCAAAGAAGAGGAGACAGCGGCTTCTTCCCCTCCATGAAATGCTTGATGAACATGAGTCACAGAGAACAGCTGAGCAATTGAGAGGAGATTGGAACCAGGATAAGCTAGAGCAAAGTAAAAGGCTCCAGTGCTATATAGTTTTATCATTGCCTTTGGATTCCTAGTAACAATGGCCTTCAACAAAGCAGCAGCACTTTCTACAACACTCGGTTCTCCAGAGAGCATAGCCTATAAATCACCGTTTTAAAGGAGAACCAAATAAGAAATATTCAGAGAACATCCCCATGTCACTCTTTAAAAGCGTAATCCAAACTTGAAATTTAAGCAAACAATCAGAGATGAATATGAAATAAGATAAATTGCATATGGTACAGTGCTGAGTAGAGCTCGAAGCCCTTATATCTATTATAAAAAGGATAATTTTGACAGTGAATGATAGTTCAGGTACTAAATGGTTTCCTGTAGTGTTCTTCAATTAGTAAACCATGCTGACTTTCATAACTTGGACTACTTATTCTGCAACCACCTCTTTCATTGCAGATGAACTTAAAGAATCTTGCATTTTCAAAGTATTACTTGATCCAACAAAAAGTCAGGACTTATAGTTCTAGAAGGATCATTTCCTCCACCTTATTCCTGGAAGTGGCAGAACACCTCGAAAGTCTGACACCCACAGCTTGCTCATCTTTCTCTATGCATTTTGATGACATCAGGCTTCTCGGCTGGAATCCAACATTTAAACAACACCTAATCCGCAATTGGATTTATTTCCCCATTCCCATATCAAACGTTATTTCCAGTGAAGTGAGGAGCTTTAAATCTAGCCTTGACTAGTCAATCTTATGCTGTCAATCCTTATTCTGAAAACGTGTCCCAGAAACTAGCATGTGCACTATTATTTCACTGTGGTATTCCAACTCGGATAGAAGAATATGATTAAAATATTACACATCTCTGCACAACTTTTTACATGGATCATAGGAATACTGGAAAGAGGAAGAAGTAACATTTTAATGACGGAACAGCATGGCGTATCAAGAGGGCATCAAGGAACTCTGGGAGCTAGTGTCCAGCTAGTTGTTACGTAAAAAGTGATAGAGTAAGCTGTTCAAATTGTTTGTTTCGACCTTCACATTGACTATTGAGCATTCAGATGGATACTCAGAATCAGCCACCTATGTTTCTTTATTTCAAAAAATTCATGTTGGACACGTCCAACTACGAAGACACCACGCTTAAACAGATTTTTTTGTTTTTTTTAAGAATGCTAACAAACCTAAACAGAATCAAGAAATTTCAAGAAGTACCAATTCACACACTAAATAATATTGCTGAAAAAGAGAAGGACAGGATAAATATATGAAGAAGAAGAAAAGCAACAGCTATGCCATCAATGCTTTTTCCAAACATAATCTAGATGCCAGTTGCTCCTAGTCCACACAATAAACTGAAACTTCCTTGTTCATCAAATATAACGACGATGATAATCAAGGACTCTTTTACTACAAAAAAGCATACCAAAACAAGCAAACATTAACCTGAGCAATATGCGGAATGCAACGTGGACTTGATAAGATCCGCTTGACCCTAGGTGTTGGCGTAACAATCTCACCAGCATCATCTATATCCGAGTGTGCTGCAACCATGCTATGTAATATGCTCAATGCTACTTCTCCTACCTGGAATGACATTACCATTTTGAGTGATCATATAGGTAGTAGTTTAGTACAATTAGAAGCGTGTGACAAACTGTTACTGTATTCTCAAACCCCAATGACACATACATAGACAAATATTGTGCAGAAACAAGCTTCCTGATTGTTTCCTCCTTGATTAGGCAAAACTTAAACAAGCGAACAGAAATATGTACCTTAACTTGTTAAGTGAAAGACTAGCAAAAAATCAAGCCATGAATTAATTCTCCTAGCCCCAAACTGATCCTCCTCCATTTTCAGGCCATTATAAAATTTATTCACTTTCTCAGAATGCAGTGTTTTCCCCTAATCCCAAAGTGAGATCCATCCTCCATATTCAGGCCATTACAAAATGTCATCCCTGTCTCAGGTAACAGATGTCCTAAAGTATTCACCACAACTTTAACAAGTAAAAAAGGTAACACCTACTAACATTTATACAGAAAAATACCATAATTCTCTCTTAAAAAAGATCCATTATCACAACTTCAAAACCACTCAGTTCAAGTGTTACAAAATTTCGAAGTTCTTTTCAACTCTATTCACTGTTAAAACAGGACGCAGGAAATTGGGAAAACGAGTTCTCAACTGTATCAAATGACAGTATTGTGATACCTGGGTTGGAGTGAGAACAGGAACTCGGGCAGCCAAAGCCCACCTAAGCTCACGAATATCTCGCAACTTCTTCCAGTCTGGCATCCCAGAAGCCCAACATCTTGTGGTCCAATCTATTTCCATTTTTGACCAGAGTCTCCTAATAGCGTCCTTCTCCATTGGTCCAGCTTGTGCACCATCCTTGTCAAGAAACATCCACTCCTTTAATGGTTCCATAAAAGCAGAAGCAGCAATCAAGTTCGACTGCAGAGGTATAGTTGTTCTTTCTGAAGCTTCATGAACTACTGTTAGTAGATCAACAGCCAGTACACAGCCACCAACCAAGACACATGACTCTACATTTGCCAAAACCTTCATCAAGACCTGCGCAGGGTGGAAAATATTGAAAAACGAAATAACATTCTCAAAGTTAAGACTCTAGCCAAATAATATTTTGATCAGACATATAAATGTAAAATTAACTAGAGAGACTCTCTCCGCAATAAAATGGATTTTGAAGTAACAGTTCCGAAGTCGGTGCATTATAATTCCTGTTGCATGGTAACCTAGCTAAGAAAACACTTCTAACAGGTAAAGATGGCCCCACTCTTCACTACACATATCATATGACAACAGCTAAGAGAGCTAACATTTGTTTCATGTGGGCATTAGCTGTTATGCATTAAATCCATTTTCAAAATATAAAGCGTGTTTGAGGAACAGTTATTACACGAGATCAGAGGAGCAGAAATTTTAGTCTTCAGCCTCAGAAACTAGTGTAGAAAGTGAAAGTGTTTTGCTCTTTCACACAGTGTCATTAAAAGCCAGTATTTCGTCGCTTAAAGTGATGAAGCAACGTGAAGGGAGGAGTTTACCTCTTCATGGTCGAGCCATGCGCTTTAGAGAAGTTCGCACTTCAAACAATGGCGCACAAAGTCATCTCAATGAGAATCAGTCACTTCTTTAATGTCAACTTTAAGGAGTTGGATCAATAATGGCATTACTCTATATTGAATGTTGAATTGCAATTCAATTTTTATTGGACTAAATTCATAGATGTTTGATATTTTTTAATTCTCTGCAAATTGTGCACTTTATTTCAAAGAAGCGTATGCTTCACTCTCGTTTTTTGCTCCAACCCGATAGACCTTGTCGTCTTTTTGCGCTTGTCCCTTTTAAACGTTGCTTCCACAGAAGTGCTTCCCTTCTATAATATCAAGAGATGATGAGTTTCAAAAGTGTTATTGAGGAATTTGGTATTTATACAGTGAATAAGTATTTCCATACAAAGTGGCATGCTTTACTTGGCCGGTTGCTAAAAAAGCTGCTCTAACATAAGATAACCTCAGAAGAAGGGGAATTCCTCTATGTTCAAGATGCTACTTGTGTGGTCAAGAGGTAGAGACAATCAGCCACCTGTTTCTACACTTCGGGGTGACTAGTCAGCTGTGGAATTTGTTCATCAATATCAGGAGTATTAGGTGGACAATGCCAGGAAGAACAACTGATCTCTTGTCATGCCCGAATGCAGGAGGAAATAACACTATCTCTCACAAAGACAGATGGAAAATTGTCCCTACAACTATTTGGCGGACATAATGGAAAGAGAGAAATTCAAGATGTTTTGAGGATACAGTCAGCCCTATCCAAAAGATCAAGATGAACCGTATTCTCCTTTTTTCTTTTTGGTGTAGAGCAGAATATAGTGATGATCTCAAATCAATTCTACAAGTCTTAGATTCCTTGTAAGAAGATCAAGGGTTGTAATTTTTTGTTTCCTCTTTGATCTTTTGTAATGATCCCTTTTGGCTCCCAACACAAGCTTGGTGCTGAAGATTTATTAATATACTGATATATGTTACCTTTTCATTTCAATTGGATCACCTCATACATCGACTGGTAAACAATTTCTTTTGAGAAATGGGAAGTGTATTAGATTTAAATAAAAGCATCAAGAAGGTGTGCACAAAAAAATAGAAGATCCCTTTCAATTCTTGAAGGAATTCAATAAGATCAATAACAGCTTCTGCATCAAAGTTTTGTTTACACCAAAAAATAAAACAATAGTAAACAGTCCATTTTGATTTCTGAATGGAACAACCTTCTGCATTAAAGGAATTCTTTTGCTTACTTCTTATTTCTGAGGTACGAGCAAGATATTAGTAGGAGAGTTACTAGATATTAAAGTGGCAAAGAAAGGTTACACAACCAAAATGCCAGTTTTCAAATAAAGCAGCAAGAGCATGGGAAATGCCAAAGCATATAGGAACTGCAGTCAGAAGACTCCTAACTGAGGCAGATAGGAGGTGAAAGGCATGCATTAACGACAGAGATTAGGTAGGCGTTTTGGCATATATGTTATTTGCAAATCAATGTTGTTTTAAATTTTGTCCATTATTTAAACTTCAGCTTGAAATAGAGAATTTGAAGTTGAAAGCTGGTTTGAGGAGTATTTCATGTGAAAAAAAGGTTTTCAATCACAAAACTTCAACTTTTTTCCAAGTGAAATTCATGTCCAAACTCAATTTCAACTTCCAAGTACTCTTTAGTCTTTTCCAACTTCAACTTTAAATACTCATTTTTTTCAACTTCATCATAATATTGTCCAAATGGACACTAGATTTTCTAATAAGGGTGTAAATCTTCATCATTCTTAGTGAATTGAGGAACCAATAGACGCTCTCCCCTTAAATGGGTCTTTTTTATATCTTTTCATACTAGGACCCATTATTAGCCCAACAAACCTCATTTGCCATCTTTCTTTAGTCCTTATACTTAATAGAGCAACTTCTTTCTTTTCCAGGGACAGATGGTGTTATTTTACGATCACAAACATCATTCGCTATTTTACTTTTTACTCCTCATACTTAGAAGAAGCAATCCTCTTTTCCTTTTACGAAAAAATGTGGTGTTATTTAAAGACAATCATTAAATACAACAATAAGGTAAACGAGACGCACCTTTAGAAGAAGAAGAAGACGGTGTCGTAAAGCTCTATCATCGGTCCTGTCCAAGAGAACTGTAATGTGTGCTGTGCCTTCAAATGAGCCAACTGTGTTGTAGTGTTGTTCATAAACAATTGCCATGGCCCGGGCACAGAGCTCCCTTACTGAGGAGCCTCCCCCTCCTCCAAAACCATCTAATCTTCCCATATCACACCAATTATCAGAAGCACCTAATTCATCAGGAATAGCACCATCGACAGTAAGCCCAGTGTCAGCATCACATAGAAACCGGTGATAGAGGGCTCTGAAAAAAGCAACAGGGTCCCGTAGGGGAAAATCTTGTGCTCTCCCACTGGTGCCACTCTCAAGAAGTAAACGCAAATAGTATTGGCCTACACAAACTTCTTTTGATAAACTAGGATATCTAACAGAAAACTCGCTGTAGTTCCAAGATATTTGAGGTGCACTCTCTTGGTCAGTTATTGAGTTTCTGTTTGCACCGCCAGGAACAATATCTTCAGTGCGTTCTTTTTCAACATCTAGATTATGAACCTCAGCCTGCAACGACTCTCTTAATTCCTGCCTGGTCCGCTCATTCCAAATCAAGTCAGCACGGTTATGGTCAAGACTGAAAGCTCGCCAAAATTCTGGCCAATTCAATAACAACCTTCCACATCCAACAGGTGCATCTTCGACCACTACCTGTGCAGGAGCTGGAAGACCTGTATCCTGAGAAATTGCACTAACATCGGAATCCACAACATTTGCAACATTTGATTCAGCCACGTCATGTATATTTGTCGAAGGACTGTCAAGAGCAGGAAAGGTTGACGACTGATCAGTTTGAGGAACAGCAGCAGCAGACAGCTCACCTTGGAAGTATTCACCTGCATTCACAGCTGAAGATTGCATTGTTGGCACCTGTCCAGGAACTAAATCAACAGCAGCTCTCTGATAACCATCAGAAGTTCTGAAAGGGACAGCACTTCCAGGAGCTTGCTCACTAAGTTCATAGTTAGTAGAAGAAGGCAAAGAATGCCCTTGAGGTGTGATCCCTTTCCCAGGATGAATTCTCCTTTGGTGAAGCAAGCGTTTACGTCTCCTACTCAGCAATGAATTTTCCCGGTCAGTCACACCTTCAACTGGAACCACATTGGATCTGGTGTGCAGATAAGCAACAAGTCCTGGAGGTAAAACTCTAGATAACAGATCAAGAGCAGGTTGATAAGAGTCAGCCCAAAGAGCCACAAGTTGCCTGCTAACTTCACGTCGCTCACCAGCTGGAAGATAAAGTGCATGCAACAAATGCCGCAGTAGTGCACCATCTCGTAAAGCAGCGTCACGCATTGATTCTGCTGCAACTGCATCTTCTTCAGCAATTGTTCGCATAATGACAGCTACTGTTTCTCGCACACTTTCAGCAGGATGTCCAAACAATGCAAACAACCGGCGGCGCAAGCCAGCTACTAGACGTAATAACTCCACAAACACTGTATACTGGGTTGTTTCTCCATGTGGTTCACAGACCATTGCCTCAAGAACCTCAATAATAGACATTGACAAAAATGGCGATACTGATACAGGCCTTAGCCGATTTACCAGAACTACAAGATTACTTTGTTGACCAAACAGCACAGACTTGGTATGCATTATTGTTGCATGCCATTCCCCCTTTGTATCTGTTTGCATATTAGTTTCCCCTGGACCACCACCAATAAGTACCGCCACAAGGCCTGCAGTTTCACCAGCTACTCCTTCAGACCCATTTCTAAATAGACCCATTATACGGCCAACAGCAGCAGGAAAAGACATCACATGAGAAGCAGCACTTCTTGATGAAAGCAACCTACGCAAACAAGCAATGAAACCCATCACTGTAGCAGCAGCTTTAGGAGACGGCGGGGGCAGTGGTGATGACTCTGGTGGGAGATTGGGAGCAGCTGGAAGCATTGTAATCAAAGCCATCAGTGTCACCTCAGGTACTTCAATACCAGAAGGTACTCCACCATATGGAATACATGCATTAAATTCTCGTATCCGCCGCCATAATTTTGCTCTTGATCCAGGAATGGATCCTCCCTCGGCCACAGCATCTTTAGCGGCTACTGCCAAGTGTTTTAAATGCAGCGTTGCAATTTCCAAATCAGCAACAGGTTGTTGTGAAGCAGGAAATTTTAAGTGAAATCTGCCACATGGCGGATCAATTCGATGACCAGGCATTGTTAGCCTTGGTAGCACCGGGACGGGACACTGGCACTACAAAAAACAAAACCACCATATAAACTAGATTTCTAAAGCAATACAATTTCAAAAACTCCATGCATTCAGTGATGCCTAAACGTGCATGGAGCAGAGAATGCACTCAATCCAACCCCTTGAAAAGGAGAAAAATTTCTTAGTGACCAAGAAGAGCATGTCCACTTACTTCTGTTTGCAAGACATCACGAACTGCTGCAAGTAAGCTATCACGAGAAGTGCTAGCATAGACCTGAAGTAAAAAGGACATAAAACTAAAAGCCTAACCAAACAAGTAACAAGTAAACAAACAAAATTGATCTCCAGCAAAGCCAGAAAGACACACATGAATTGGGCATCCATCATTAAACTCGATAGCAAACATTTGGGGCTCCTCAGCAAATCGAACAAGAGCACCAACGGCAGATAGAGGACGCACGATAACAGCCTGCAAGCATTCGCTAGAAAGTATTAATAGCTTTTTACCTTGAATCAAACAAAACAAGCATCATAACAGATTCCTAAAATAGGAGATCAAGAAGGATACAGATTTGTCCCCTCCTCCTATTGCTAAGGTTGGGGAAACTAGGTGAATGTAACTCAGTGATAATTCTGTAGTAATATCTCGAAAGCTACTGCTCATATTGAACCATCATGTCCATAGCCAATACCTCTTAGACATGCCATAAAACTATAGATAATTTGATAATGAAAGTTATGGAATCACTTGAGTGTATATATACTGCTAATGTTGAACTTTTAAGAATTACTATGTTTTTGCTTTTTAGCTTGATTGATTAGGAAGAATAAAAATTCAATCTTAAATTTTTAATGAATATACAGAATGTATTAACCACAGATATATAATTGCTCTTCCATGTCCTGCTATGTAGTATGTCCTATTTAAAATTTTAAAAGAGATAGAGAGAGACACTTGTGCCACCCTTGTCTTTTCGTATGCAACATATACCTTGCTAGACATACTTCATGTTAACCCAGAAAAATCTCTTCTCAGTTTCCGGACATCAAAGCATGTTCATAAAGCAATAACTAATATGAAAACACCAATTGTTTGCAGATGTCCAGGTTTCCATGCCGGATATACAAAAAAGCAGGGATTCCCCATCTAATTTGAAATCTCCTATTCCATATTAACCATTATCCCTTCTTGGAAAAGTCCCACAAAAGTTTGCATGAAAGAAGACCCTACCCAGTAAAAGTTTTTGAGAAGTTCAAATTATACACAATAGAACGATGAACCAAAAGAACTAATAATTTTTTCTTTTTTTCTTTTTTTGGATAACAGCGGCGTCCAGGCCAGCCTGCACAAGACTATTCCACCGGGTACCTGATACAAAAACAACTGATATTTTAAACCAAATGTAATGCAATTTTCCGACACAGCATGGCCAAAGAGGACAAATTGAAGTAGTGTAATGCATCCAGGATAGCCTCTCAGGATACGGTATTTGGTCCACAAGAGAGAATGACAATAAGTAAAACATCTGTGTGAACAAATGCAACACCGGGCATTAGGAATTCTCTGAAAAGAGCTTGATTAGATATCAGTGTTATCAAAGGCGAAAAGCGCAAAAACAACTCTAAGGTCCGTTGGGGCTTTAAGTGCAAAGCGCAAAATAAAGCGTGGGTTTTAATGAAAAAAGACGCAACTGAAGAAAAAGTAAAAATATGTATATGTAGTCCAAGACGAATAATTATAAGCATGAATAACAAATATATGGGCAAAAAAATTGGAAAAAAATTATGATAAAGTGAAATATCAATTATTTAATATCGTCTTTTCATGATTACACTCATTGGCAAGTAATAGCATGCCTTAGAGCCTTGATGCGATACTAAAGCGTCCGCAAAGCGAGGCGAAGCGCTCAACATGTTTTGAGCCTCGCTTCAGGGCTTAAGCGCGCCTTAAGCGCGCCTTTGACAACACTGATTGATATGTTTGTTGCGTTCTTCAAGTATGCCACTGGACCAAGCAAGATGCAAACTCTTCAAATAATAGATAAGATTTTTTCTACTGCGGGGAGGGATGAGCTGAGGGATTAAGAACAAAGATTTGTATGAGAAAGGAGAAGCGTATCAAAATTAAAACTCCTGAAAAAAAAAACAATATCCAGCTTACTTCATAATTCTCAGGTCGTCTTTCCACAAGTGAGACCTTAGTGAGAATGAGTTGACGAGATACCGCATCGCCATGTTCTCCAAGGCCCCCTTTTGGGCCAATAGACATACTTACTCCTGGAGTATTCAGAGTCCCCCGAGCAGCTGAGCGCAATCTTGTTACTAACCAAGCACCACAAGGAGTTTCATCTGCCCCAACAGCCTCTTTTGCTGAATTTTAACATCAATATAGTCAAACAAATAGGATATGACACACTGTGATTACAAGAATATCACAAGAAGAAAGTGAGTAAATATATAATTCTTCTCTCAAGAGATACCTCTCCTATTTATGTACTCAGATAAGGTCACTGCTTGAGAATTGTCGACAGTTAATCCCACACCCACCATGGATGTCGCAGTTTTAGTCTGATCAAAAAGATGTAGCAAATTAAACATCATAAGAATACGAATATAGCATGCAAATGACTCATGGTTCAGAAAGTGAAGTCTCACTGGATGAGAGTCATCCTGATTCCAGGGCCAAAAGTTAATGACTTGGAGAGTAATACAAGGACATTTTTATTACTTTTACCATTATCAGAAAGAAAAAGAACAACTTCATTACCAGATTTGATATGATGGCAGCATTTGTAGTTCCCGAAGCAGCTTGGAAAGCTTTAGATTTTCTTCCATAAAGCGGGCAAAGAAAAAAACCTCCGGAATCTGTATTTTTCTTCCCATAAGGGTCAGATAGAAGGATAATGGAAGGAGAGCCCATGTCTCTAAAGTCCAAGCACCAACGAAGATCTCCAGATTTTGATTCAATAAGCTCAACTCCTATATAAGTCATTTTCAACTTCTGCACCCCCAAACAGAAAAGGGAAAATTATCATTGTCTACTTTTGTTATGGGGTAGGGGGTTTGGAAGGAAAAGAGGGGAAGGGAGAGGAATAAAACCAGTACACTCTCTATCATACACAGCAGTCCGGAGTTGGTGTATACATTACTTGACTTATCAAGTTAAAACGGAAAAAGCAAACATATAAAATAGTAAAGCAGATCATCAAAACCATCAAATTAATGATGCCAAAGCATAAGGAGCATTAAGCTGTTAGCAGCAGAGATCAGGACTAGAAATATTGTGACAATGAAAGCATATAAGCATCTGCCACTAGTTCCTTGAAACATGGTGAAAGAGAAAGCTAATAATAGTAAATGTATAAGCATAGGGCATAACTGTGCAAAAAGTGAGTGAGCAGGATAAGAACAGACAGTTTGGCCAACAACGAAGAAGGAGAAGACCAAGAAGAGTTGTGCAAGAATGGAGATCAAAAGAAGTAAATGTTGAACAGGGTGATATTTCAACAAGAAGTGAACTAAACCAAGAACATCAGCCAGTGAAGCAAAGTCAAGAACATGATAGGGAAAACTCACTAGAGATGCAGCAAATCAGAAACAGATACAGAGAGGACAGCAGGGGAAAGGGACAAATGAAGCCAACCCACAACATTCCTAAGAGAGGGAAGGCTATGATCACTGAACCAACTAGGAGTGTATGGTTTTGAGGCTTTACAAATTGCGGGACATGTAATTGAGAAGACAAAACCACCAGATCATGGTGGAGGATCCTCTTAATCAATGACTTGGGTGATTTGGAACATAAGGGGCATCAATAAGAGATAATAAAAAAAAGAGCTGAAGAAGTTTTTGAAGTGAATAACATTGCTCTGGCAGGCTTGTTAGAAACTAGAGTTAAGGAAAATAAGGCTATTAATATAGCCAGTAAAATAGCACCTGGCTGGGAAATGGTAAACAATTATAGCAAGGCGCCCCCGTTAACTGAAGAATCGGGTTTAACCGGAACAACAGGCTGTTTGGTGTAGCTGTGGTCAGAAAGGAGGCTCCATACATGCAATGTCAGATTAAAGGAAGATAAAGAGGTATAGATTGGCTGACCATAGTATATGGCTTCAATACAGTGGAACAAAGGAGAGAATTGTGGGTAAATCTGAATATTATGGCAAGTCAGATTACAAAACCATGGTTAATCGGGATTTCAATGCATTACTATACCCTCGTGTCCTATGCAGAAATTGAAGACTTCTCTGACTGCATTCATGGACTACTGCTCAACGAACTACCATGGTGAGGAGAGTATTACACATGGTCCAACAAGCAAGCTGGTGGAAATAGAGTGTATACCAGGCTGGTAGATCATTGGGGAATGATGAATTATGGTGCAGTATGGTAATGTTATTACTAAGTATGGGGCCTTTCATATCTGACCACTCACCAATGTTTCAATCCTTTGTTGATGGTCAACAGAGTTTTAAGGTTCCATTCAAGTTCTTTAATGTATGGGGCCTTTCATATCTGATCACTCGCCAATGTTTCAATCCTTTGTTGATGGTCAACAGAGTTTTAAGGTTCCGTTCAAGTTCTTTAATGTATGGGCTGACCATCCACAATTCTTGCATATTGTGGAAAGGGAATGGGCTAACAAGCTATCTTATGGCAAGACCAAAACTGTCTAGGTAAAATTGAAGTTATTGAGATCATATCTGAGAAAGTTGAACAATGATGAATTCAAAAGCATAAGTCAGAAGATTGATAATACTAGAGCTGACTTAAGGAGACTGCAGATACAAATACAACAGCAATACACTGATGAGCTGGCTATACAGGAGAAAGAAGCTTTACTACAACTAGAAAGGTGGTCTATGATAGAGGAAAGTATCTTGAAGAAGAAAGCAAGGGTTAGCCGGATAAAGCTAGGAGACTCCAACAATAAATACTTCTCACCTATGATAAAGGAGAAAAAAGCAGCACAAACACATTGTGGAACTCACAGCATTAAATGGAGGTAGATTGACTGACAGCGAAGACATTAGAGAAGAAACCATCATGTTCTATAAATCATTAATGGGATCTGTTGCACATACTTTTCCAGCTGTTAATAGGGAAGTCATGAAGAAAGGACCAACATTATCACATCAGCAGCAGCTTGAATTGTGTAAAGATGTGACAGAAAGAGAAGTATATGAAGGTCTTTGCCCTATAGGTGATGACAAAGACCCAGGTATGGATGGGTACAATGCAATTTTCTTCAAGAAGACATGGCATATAATTAAAGCAGAAGTAAGTGTGTGTTGCAGTCCTGGATTTTTTTAGAACTGGCAATCAACTGAACCAAGAGATGACTTCTTAAATGTTCGCAAATGGAGAAGAGTTAATATAGGCACGGACCACGAACCTAATAGTTGGATCCATGAGGAGACAGGAGAAAGCCATTCATTAGATGTACATAGCTATAAATTGTACAGCTATTACTCTAATTTCCAAAACTTTTAACCCTACTACATTGAAGGAATATAGACCTATAGCATGCTATGTTGCTCGGACTTGGGTGCAGGCGTCCGATCTGGGTGCGAATCTAGAGGTCGGATCTTTCATAATCTAAACATTAAGATTCAGGGGTATGGATCCAAGTACGGATACGGGTGCGGGGATTCAGCTAAAAATAGTTCAAAATTCTAAAAGTAGATCTATAAAAATATCCTAAATTATGAGAAGATATTCTGTGAAAAACTTAATTGTAGGTTGTGGAGTGCAGCCAATAATTCAATCTTTCATTTTGAGAATTTCTCAAGTTGTAAGCACTAGCACTAGTACAATCTTTCATTTTTCATTTTTTATTTTTCCTCAAATTTGTTGTGGATTGTGGTCAAAGTACCCGATCTCAATTAACCACACCCGGTACGAATCCCACACATTTACCAGTACCAGTGTCATGTCGACACGAGTGCGGCAAGTAAAATGAAGAGTTCGCGCAACGTAGATAGCATGTTGTACAGTTTTATATAAACTTATAGCTAAGGTGTTCGCAGCAAGGATTCAGAAGATAATTGCATTTGTTGTTAGTGAAACACAAGCTGGATTCATCCTGGTAGGAAATTAGCTGCTAATGTGATATTGGCTCATGAGATGGTTAAAGCATATGCAAGAAAACAAATCTCTCCTAGGTGCATGATTAAAGTGGGCATGCAGAAGGCATATGACTCAGCGGAGTGGGCATTTGTTGAACAAGCTCTGGAAGGGCTAGGATATGCATCAAAACTGTCAACTGCTCTATAGTTATTAATGGGAACCCAGATGAACCATTTGATGCAGCTAGAGGGTTAAGACAGGGTGGCCCAATGTCCCCACTCTTGTTTGAACTTACAATGGAATACCTGAGTAGAAATCTAAATGAACCTCGCAACATGGATGGAATTCAAATACCATCCTAAATGTGCAAACCTGAGAATTACTCACCCTAGTTTTGTTGAATGATATATTGCTTTTTGCAAGAGGTGACCTTATGTCTTGTAAAGCTGCTACATAAGAAGTTCATAAAATTTTCTAAAGCTTCAGGTTTACATGGAAATCTATCCAAAAGTTGTGTGTATTTTAGTGGTGTTAAACCTACCGTAAGGCTTGAGATCCTCCAGCAACTTGGTTACTCTCAAGGGGACTCGCCATTTAGATGTTTGGGATACCATTAGCTACTATAAAGTTGTCTTTGATTCAATGGCATCCCCTCATAGAGAAGATTGTCGCAAGAATTTCATCATGGACTGCTAAGAAGTTGACATACACAGGGAGGATTCAACTAATAAAGCATGTGATACTTGGAATCCAAGCCGATTGGTCCCAGCTATTTTCATTGCCTGCTAGGGTAACTAAGACCATTGAGGCTTACTTTAGAAGTTACATCTGGTCAGGGTCCAATACTATAACTAAAAAAGCACTGGTAGCTTGAGAGCAAATGTGTTAACCAAAAACTGTCGGTGGATTTAATCTAACCAATCTCAAGATATGGAACAAGGCAGCTATAACAAAAGTATGTTGGGATTTGGAACATAAGCAGGACAAACTCTAGGGTAAGTGGATCCACTCCTACTACATCAAAGGCCACCAGTTGAGTAACATGACTATTCCTCGACAAGCCAGCAAGATGGTTAGGAAAATATTTGAAGCAAGAGATTAACTGAGGCAGATACAAGTCAGTGCAACAAAGAATCACAGCACGATCAGATGTGTGTGTGTGTGTATATATATATACACACACACACTTACAAGTTACAACTAATTGGAGTCCATCCAAAGGAACCTAAGTTTCTCGGGCTCTTCACTTTCGGTGCCGCACCCACATTGATACGACATGGGTGTGGGTTTGGGATCCATATCGGATCTGGTCAACCGATTTTGGGTACTTACACCAAAATCGACGGGAAAATTTGGGACAAATACAATGAATTCTAAAATCAAATAATAAGTAAGGTGAAATTGAAGAAAATGGAATACCTTGTATATAGAAATTTCTATGTCAGTCCTTTTCCTTTAATCATATTATCTCCTTCTCGGATTCTCGTTTTAGTCAATATTTTTTCCTTCTCGAAATACCTTGTAAGCTTTCCACATAATGTCTCATAATTTAGAGATAAATTTATAACTCTCTTTTAGAAATTTAAATTATTTTTAGTTTAATCTCCCCACCCGTATCTGTAACTGGATCTGTATCCACGAATCTTAAAATTTAGATCATGAAAGATCTTACCTCTAGATCCGCACCCGTATCAAACACCCTCGTCTGAGTCCAAGCAACATATAAAAGTACCATGGAGATGTCTGTTATTTAAAAATAATGCTAGACCTAAAAGAGTGTTTACAATGTGGACTCAATTACATGAGGGGTTGAACACAATTGATAGACTGGCCAAATGGGGTATCACATTGAATCCAGTTTGTGTGTTATGTCAGAGTCAACCTGAAACTAGTGCCCATCTATGCTGAATGTGTTTTCATAAAGAGCGTGTGGAGAAGGTTACTTCAATGGAGACAAGGGGTTATCGCTGCTTGCGAGTAGCAGCAACTATGGGTACTGCAGAAGGCCAAAAGGGAAGTCTAAGCAAGCACAAGTTATGAAGATGTTGTATGCAGAAAGTGTTCATGCCATCTGGTGTGAGAGAAATTGCAGGAGTTTTTAATAAGTAACAAGAATAGTGGACAGCTTAGCTAAGCTAAAGACATTGCATGTGTATGCAGTCTAAGAGCAACTGGAGGAGCTAGAGACTTACTATAGAATTGTTGTTTTTGGTTCTGTGTAGTATAGTTCTGTGTTTTATGTGTACGAGGGATTCTGGATTTTCTTTGTTTGGAGACAGGAGCTGTGTGGGCTAAGCTGTGTTTTGTAATTAAATACTTAGTGATTAATAAAATGCTTAATTACCAAAAAAAGAAAAAAGAGAAAGCTAACTGCAAATATTCTGCCACTAACGCCTCAAACATGGACTTTAGGAAGATGAGCTAACTCTTGAGACAGGAAACAAGAAGAAAAATTAAAAATTATCTTTTCCATCTTTACAATTCGGAAGCAGAAAAGCTCAGAGCTTTAGACAATTCACAAAAGAATTTCTTCTACAAAAAAGGTATAATTTGAAAGCATTCAGTAATTCAATTAATGAACATTTTATGCCATACGCCAACAGCAATTGTAAGCAGAGGACCAAGTCCCCAAACTCATTATAAGACATCAAGGTGTCACAGTTTCAGGGACCAGGCACCTGAAAACCCAAGTAAATCCAGAATGACTGCCTAGTATGTATCACCAACTGGGATGGCAAATGGAACATAAATAATTTCACCACAGATGTTTTATATGATCTGCCATACTGATGTACTTTCAAGGTTTTGAACCTCTCAAGCACAAAGAAGAGAGAAAAACAAAAGTACCCCGCTAAAGTTTTTCACAAAACTAGCGAAAGCGTTCTTCAAACTCACGTGAGAAGAATGAAAGATGAAAAGAACCTTACCCACTCGTTCTTCAATCCCGCAAGATTGCAAGAAGCGCTGAATAAAGGAAGAAGAAATAAACAAAAGTGAAACCCCGTTTTAGAAGCAAGAGCTTAAATAAAATAATCACCCATCTTTATTTTTTGAGCCCTTTAAATAGGCCTTACAATGAGTAAAATTGATGAGGTTAAGAAAAACTAATCCTAATTAAACTAGAATAAGAATAAGGCTAAGAAAACCTATCCTACCTAATTTGGGAAAAAGAATTTTAGTAGAAATGGACTACCAACTAACAATCCTAGTTTGACTAGAGCTACAAATATAATCCTATCAAAACAAGAATCAAATTATTAGGAAACAAGAAATTAGAAATCCTAATATTTATGGAAAAGAAATTCTAATTGAATGGATTCTTGGACTTCTTGAATTTCTTGGATTCTTGACCTTCTTGATCTTGCATCACATACTGCGTTCCAATGATTTGTGGATCTTTCAATAACCAAAAGAGAAGGAAAGAGTGTGCACGCACACACAGAGAAAGAAAAATTTCGAAGACTAGCATCAAGATATAGAAAGTGACCACGGCCTACAAATTAATAGGCTTGACCTGTAAGCATAAAGCAAGATATCTACTTTATACACGAAGGGCATGTTGGTGCTTGCATCCTAGGGTATGTTGGTTGCACCTAAACTTAACCCATCTCATCTTATGACAAACAGTTACCCACTCAAATCCCCATTCTCATAGAAAAAAAAGTTGTCCCAGTTGATAAATAGTAGTGGATTGAATTAGCCTATATGAAGATAAAGTTACGAATCCTTAAGCCCAACTACTCATCAGAATCATTCAATCCAGTTTTGTTCTCAACTAAATCCAAGTACCTTAGTCTGCTTTCTTGGTTCACCCCAAACATATAGGGACACTTTGAGACAGAAACAGTAAAATTGATTAGTTGTTGCAAAATTAAAAACTCTCCAACGACTCAAAACCAAAAGGAATTATTCTTATCGACAGACAAAGATCATAAAGCAAATAAGCTGTCCACATGTACTTTCCAGGGCTTCCCACCTTAATAAAAGACACTCGCAGCCAAATATTACAAAAGATATATTGAAGAAGCATTGAATCATCATGTCCTCACTACCAATCTCACTGTTCCTGTATCAACTCAAACTTGGTGTTTTAACAACATTCTAAACTCCTTTTTGGTGGTAAGTACATTCTGATAGGGAACACTTTGTTTTAACTAATCCCATTGTTCCCGGTATGATTCTCGCTGTATAAATCATATTTTTCAAAGAAGTTAAAAGAAAAAGCATCCATCACAGAAACAAGTGTCTGCAGCTAATATTATAAGACTGCTGCTAGCTATTAATATCACACAAGGGAAAAAAGCACTTACAAAAGGAACCCACTCAGAAGTCCTCCTCCTTAGATGCAAAACAGGGAACTCTGCAACCACTCCAAGCTTATTCCACCTAATTCTATGCAATTCAGTCAAAATGCTTGCTCTATACTTGGAAGAGAACTTGATAGCCTTGAACTTCCCGCGGCCATCAGTCCTCACACTTATGGTAAACTCATTTGAATTGTCATCTCTCCCAATAATAGGGGCCGCACCATCATAATCAGTCCCAACATCGTATGAGTTAGTGACTGATAATGTACTGGGATCCAGTGTAATCAAAGTGAAATTTGAAATGCAAAAAATCCTTTTGTATCGACCTCGCCAGGAGTGTTTGACAACCATGTAACGGGCCAAGTACTCGGGCTCTTCGGAGCCATGGGCATGAGAGGAGGAGGGTGGAGCAGAAGAGGAGGAGGATGTGGTGGATTCAGAAGTTGGAGGTTGGTGGTGGTCAGTGGCGTGGCGGCTGACAAAATCCATTTGAGGAAGGTATTGGAGAGAATAAGGCTGTGGTGGACTAGGGCGCAGGAAATACCATATTCCCGAACCACCGTCCGATGACGGTCTCCCCCGAGACTGATTCGCACCCAGCCTTCAATCTTCTATTTCACTGTTTTTTTTTTGTTTTTTCTCAAACCCCAGCAGCAGTCAAACTCCAAACTTTCATCGGTATTTCCCAAATTTTAAAGGATGTGCCTTGAATTCAAGACCCTGCGGAACAAAGTACAAAAACCCCCAAATGTTAATTTCGACTTCAGTTTTCCTTGGAGAGGAGAAGCCAATCACTTGTCAATTTCGAAAAAATCATCACAATAGGCGAATTTCGAAAGATCAGAATTAAAAAATGAATGCGAAATCAGTGTAAGCTTCAATTAAGAAGTTGTGGCTGTATATTTAGATATTAATAATCCGCAACTTTGGAAAAAATAGAACAGATCATGGAAGAGAGAGAAACCTTGTAAGAGAAGCCTGTTGATCACTGATACATTGAGTTGTACAGAAAGAAACATTCGTCATTGGATTATGCCTAATCAGTCACTTCTTTTTCAATTTTTGCGCAATGCTCCCTCGTATTTGAAATATATTCCAGTATGCTCCTAGGGGTTAGAACGGAAGAAACCGACCAAACCAAAAATATTTTTTATTTCGGTTTCGGTTATTCTGTCTTTTCGGTCGATTTCAGTTTAAAATTTTAAATTTTTAGTTTTTCAGTTCGATCGTCGATTATTGATTTATTTGGTTCGGTTAACCGAAAAATCGAATTATTAGCAAATGGATTCTTTAAACTATATATAAAATTTTAAATTTTTAGTTTTTCAGTTCGGTCGTCGATTGTTGATTTATTTGGTTCGGTTAACTGAAAAATCGAATTATTAGCAAATGTATTCTTTAAACTATATATAGACTAAGCCCGTAGGTAATAAATTAATAATATTAAGCCCAATTTTAAGTTCCATCAAAGACCCAGCCCAAATAAGTAAGTCAAACGGCTTTTCCCAATCTTAAGACTTTCACTCTAATAAAACTTCCATTTCATTCTAAGCCGCTGGGGTTCTTCAAACTTCTATTGCGCCTCTCTAGTCTCTATCGCCATTGATACACTTGTGCCGGTGGTGCTCCAGCAGTTTTCGTTGTCGTCAGTATTCATGCTCAATATCTTAGTGTTCTGCTTGTTTTTGTTTTCGTAGATGGCAGAAAATGAAAGTAGGGCAAGCGAAGGTGGGGGTTCAAATGATAGCATACCTAATACTAAATGTCTCAGTCTTGATGAAGCTCCAAAGAAAAGGAAAGTCATGCAACCTAGATCTGATGCTCGGAACCATTTTGAGAAGTATGTTGATCCTAGTGGAGCTAATAGAGAAAAATGTAAGCATTATTGTGAAAAAACTTATGCATCTGCTACAAAAGGTAATGGTACTACATCAATGAACAATCATCTCACTACGTGTCATGACCCAAAATCCATTATAGATCGTGATGGCGCCTAACGCCACCGTCAGGCAAGCCAATTGTGATTGATCAATTTAATTACTCATTTTATTACTTTTGAAATCATAAATTTTAATAAGGAAGGAAATTTATACTTTTAAATCCACGGGAACGTACAAAAATTATAGTTTATAAGAGGAATGAAAGGCGATGATAATATACAGAACCGTAAGCATCAACTTGTATATCCCAAAACCCAGTATCACAAGTGCATGGGCATTTACTAGGGAGTACAACAATAATAATACAACATCTGTCTGGAATGTAAATAAGACGGAATAAAGTAAATGGTACGATGAAGACTTTGTGGGCTACGATGCGTAGCCTCGAATGCAGCTCACCATAAAGTCTACTCAGCAGCTGCGCCTACGCGCCAAGATGACCACCAAAGAAACATGTCGGATCCTGCATATCTCGGGTTATAAGGGAATCAGGTCACGTGTAGTTTAAGTGAAAGAAGAGTGATGGAGTATGCTTAGAGGGAGAGTCGAGTGAAGTTCTGTCGAGGTTCCGATCTGCGGTTCCTACTATTACATCAAAATAAAAAGAAAATTACATACTCTTCAAATCTAAGAGTTACAAAATTCCTATCTAAATGCCATCTGGAGTCTTGTCTTGATTCTTGACTTGTTTCTCCCATTGAATTTAGACTGAAAGTTGATGCTCTCGATGCAACAGACTATGAAATATTCTCGCAGGCTTGTTTCTTGATCAGATGATCGGAAGATGGATCTTGAGATCCTATGTCTCTGCATGTATTATGTCAAAGCTGGTTTGGCTGGTATTTGAGATCAAACGTTTCACTTTCTCTTACGAGAGCTGGAATCTTATTCTTGCACATCCAATCTGTTCTTTGCAAAAAACAAAAAAACTACAAGCCATCACAAATAAGCAAAATGAACAAAACATTTCTGCCCCAGTTTGCACTAGAAAATTATGTGAGTTATTGAAAACACAATAAACTATCTTTGGTATTGCAGAATAAAGAATTGAAAAAGAAATGGGCTTTGCTTCTTCTTCTTTTTTTAATAATAAGGGATGTTGTACCCTATGTTAACAATAAGGGAGGCAACCAGGGGATGTAGTACCCTGTGTTGACAATAAGATGAGGCGCGTAGCACTCTAAGATGCTACTAGGGAATGTTGTACCCTATGTTGGCAGAAAGTAATGCATCCAGGGGATGCAGTACCCTGTTTGGCGATAAAATGAGGCTCGTGGTACTCTAGGATTCTACTAGGGAGTGTCGTACCCTACGTTTGCAATAAGAAATGCAACTAGGGGATGTAGTACCCTGTATTGGCAATAAGGTGAGGCTCTTGACTCTTTGAGATCCTACTAGGGAATGTCATACCCTATGTAGGTAGAAAATAATGTGACCAGGGGATGTAGTACCCCTTGTTGTCAATAAGATGAGGCTCGTGACGCGCTAAGACGTTACTAGGGAATGTCGTACCCTATGTTGAAAGAAAGTAATGCAGCCAGGGGATGTAATACCCTGTATTAGCAATAAGGTGAGGCTCTTGGCACTCTGGAATGCTACTAGGGAATGTCGTACCCTATGCTGGCAGAAAGTAATGCAGCCAGGGGATGTAGTACCCTGTGTTAGCAATAGGAAGAGGCTCGAGGCACTCTGGGGTGCTATTAGGGAATGTCGTACCCTATGTATGCAATAAGAAATGCAACCAGAGGAGGTAGTACCTTGTGTTGGCAATAAGGTGAGGCTCTTGGCACTCTGGAATGCTACTAGGGAATGTCGTACCCTATGCTGGCAGAAAGTAATGCAGCCAGGGGATGTAGTACCCTGTGTTAGCAATAGGAAGAGGCTCGAGGCACTCTGGGGTGCTATTAGGGAATGTCGTACCCTATGTATGCAATAAGAAATGCAACCAGAGGAGGTAGTACCTTGTGTTGGCAATAAGGTGAGGCTCTTGGCACTCTGGGATGCTACTAGGGAATGTCGTACCCTATGTTGGCAACAAGAAATGCAACCAGGGGATGTAGTACCTTGTGTTGGCAATAAGGTGAGGCTCTTGGCACTCTGGGATGCTACTAGGGAATGTCGTACCCTATGTTGGCAACAAGAAATGCAACCAGGGGATGTAGTACCTTGTGTTGGCAATAAGGTGAGGCTCTTGGCACTCTGGGATGCTACTAGGGAATGTCGTACCCTATGTTGGCAACAAGAAATGCAACCAGGGGATGTAGTACCTTGTGTTGGCAATAAGGTGAGGCTCTTGGCACTCTGGGATGCTACTAGGGAATGTCGTACCCTATGTTTGCAACAAGAAATGCAACCAGGGGATGCAGTACCATGTGTTGGCAATAAGGTAAGGCTCTTGGTACTCTGGGATGCTATTAGGGAATGTCGTACCCTATGTTTGCAACAAGAAATGCAACCATGGGATGTATTATCATGCGTTGGCAATAAGATGAGGCTTGTGGCACTCTAGGATGCTACTAGGAAATGTCGTACCCTATGTTGGCAGAAAGTAATGCAACCAGGGGATGTAGTATCCTGTGTTAAAGATAGGGTATAGGTTCCCTAAAATGAAACTAAAAATAAAAGGATTACATGTATATTGGAAGAAAATCAAGGATTTGAGAACTTTACTTAGTGGTGTTCGTCTTTTCACGAACTATTTCCTACAACTGTTCTGTTCCTGTTCTGAACAAAGAAAAAATCGTTAGTTTTACAATGGAGGTCGGTTTGTGGCCTTGATTATTTTGATCTCTTGATCTCAGCTCATCTTCTTCTCAACTGCAGCTGATTATTTCTTGAATACCAACTCCATTTCTGACCTCGGAGAACCTTTGGCGTTTCCAAACTTTGCCATGACGATTGGTCGTGTGGGACTTAACCTTTTTCAACTTTATTTTGCCTTTGTGGGCATTTTTCTTTTGTTTTATTTCAAAGTTTTCCATTTCAAAGCATCGGCCAATCATGACAAGTCGGGGTCGATTTGATGCCCTTGCCGAGGCTGGGTGCCTTTTGAATATATCAGCTCGCCTCAAACGAGAACCCAGTAAATCGGTCTTGCCGTCTTTTCTTTGCCTTATTTTTTAAACAAAGTTAGACAGAAAGGGATTAAAAGAAATATAAAATAATGGAATAGAGAATGAGTTTAAAATAAAAGGTGTCCCTTTCGGGGAACAGAAAGACGGACTTATCTGGGAGTACATGCGGACTTCAATGAACATGACATGCCTTTTGGACTGGATGCCTGATATGTGTAAACTGTCCGACTCTTAGAAACTCATCACAACTTTTGACTTGAAACCAAAATATCTTGCTCAGGACTGTGTTGATGCCATGGCTGCGTGGTTCCTCTTTTCGATTAACAATGTCATTTGCGGGTTTTCACTAGCTGATCTCTCTTATTTCTCTTCTCGCCATCGCCTTATAGTGCCCTTTGCGGGTTTTCACTAACAAGACTCTCTCATTTTTATTTTCTCTACTCATCACCGCCCTACAGTACCCATGAGGGTTTTCACCAATAGGACTCTCTCATTTTATTTCTCTAATTTGGTTGCATCCGATCCTAATAATCGTATCCTCCAACTCTTGAACATCATCGCCAAACCATTGTGACATGTGCCCCAGTTTTCACTTTTGGGGGGAATGTGAATTTTTATTTTGTTGTGACCGAACCCTAGATTGAGGCTACCTACGTATCCTTTCGGAATCAGGTCGAACGTAGTTCAATTAACTTGAACTTGTTTTGATTTTTGTTTTCTTTTGCTTCTTTTCTTCTTCTTTTTTTCTTTTTTTCTTCTTTCTTTTCTTTTTTTTTCTTTTATTATTATTTTTTCTTTTGTTTTTTTTTCTTTTGTTTTTTTTCCTTTTTCTTTCTCATTACATACAAGGTTCCAAAGAGGGTGGCAAGGAAAAAGTATCTGGCTCAAAGGGTTAGCAAAGGGTTAATAGCATTTGGGTAGTGAGAATGAAAGCCTTTGTCATCCCAATCAGATAGCATTAAAGCTGCGTAAAGGGTCGAACATAGTACCTTTTCACCGCGTCTGCATTGACATTTGTATCGGAAACATTTCCTTCGATGCCCTCCAAATACAGTACTCCCTTTTGGCAGCACTCTTGTTACAATGTATGTACCTTCCAATTCGGTGCAAATTTTCCTTTAGCTTCCTCATGATGCGGAAGAATACGCCTCAGAACGAGTTGTCTTACTTCAAATTTCTTGGGCCGCACTTTCTTGTTGTAGGCACGAGCCATTCTTTGTTGTTACAACTGCATGTGGCAAACTGCAGTCAATCGCTTTTCATCAACCAAAGTCATTTTCTTCAATCGGGTCTTGACTCAATCTTCATCCTCGAACTCGGTTTCAACAATGATCCGAAGAGAATGAAATTTCAACTTCTACTGATATCATGTCTATAGTGCCATAAACCAATCAAGTAAGGGCGGTTTTCATTTGGACTTGGTTTAGGCTTGTTGTCCCTTCTTTGTTTATTTTCTTACAAGCCTTATTTTCGGCACATTCTACTTCTTGATTCATTATTTCAAGGTTTGACATCATTTTAGGATCTGGGCATGAAGTCCGCAAGCATGTCATGTTATTAAAATCTGGATTAACAAAACTGAAAAGAGAATAAGAAAGGTGACAAGATTAATAAAAGAGACATTCATGGATGATGAAACATTGATTTCATTTATGTGAATTTTATATGTAAAAAAAATAGAAGGGTTTACATCAAAAAGTAAGATAGTAAAGTAAAAGAATTCGGATTACACCCTGAAATAACCCGAAATACAGAAAAGATAGCAAGACCGGCTACCGAGATTCCCATCTGATAGGGAAAGTTTCAGGTTTGGCGCCCATTTTTAGGTTTCTTTTCTATTGCGGCAATGGCTACAATGGCTTTCAGAGCCGGATCAAATTCTTCAATTGCCCTTTTGAGGGTCCAACAGTTATCTGTATTATGTCCTACTGCTACAGAGTGGTATTCACATCTAAAATCAGCTTGGTGCGAGGGGGACTCGGGATTTGGCCGGTTCAGGGCCACTGGCTGCAGCAGACCTAGCCCGATTAGCTTTTGAAACAAACTTGAATATGATTCACCTATAAGAGTGAATTGATTCCTTCTGAGGAGCTCTCTTGGGTGAGGATTGTATTGGGGAACATTTGGTTGGGGATTATATGGAGCTTGGTAGGGACGGGCATTTCTGGGAGGTGGAGCTCGGTTTTGTGTATAATGT
>AWOL01S0011838.1:0-28401 GCA_000715115.1 Nicotiana otophora
AAAGAAGTGGAAAACTTCATCTTCGACATCGAACAATACTTCAATGCCGTTGGACAATTGGAGGAATCCAAGAAGGTAGCAACTGCTGCCATGTATCTTCAAGGCGATGCAAAACTCTAGTGGCGAGTCAAATACGAAGCCATCAGGGCTGGTGAAGATACTCTCCAGACATGGGCAGAACTGAAGGCCGCCATACGCCTGCAGTTCTTCCTCGAAAACATGGAATACAATGCACGGATAAAGTTGCGTGAACTTTGCCACACCAGGTCGGTGCGGGACTACGTGCGTGAATTCTACGCACTCATGCTAAACATACAGGATATGAGGGACAAAGACAAACTGTTCGCATTCATAGAAGGTTTGAAACCTCATGCTCGTATGGAACTGCAAAGGCAATGGGTAGATACCCTGCCCAAGGCCATTCAAGCTACAGAGTGCCTTGGGGATTATCAGTTGGAAACTTAGAACGATAGGCACCAGCCGCCTGTCCGAGGGGGAAACAACGGGAGCCCACCTAGCAACGGTGGCCCCAACAGAAACGGAGGAGATCGAGGTGCATCCAAATCTAAGACTCCTTCCTCAAGCAGCAACTGTATCAGTTAAAAACAATCAGGGAGAAAGCCCCCATCAGAATGTCATCACTGCGGCGGGGAACATTGGAACAATCAATGTCCCAATACACATATCAATGCTCAACAGATTGTTGAAAATGAGGCAGATACTGACGACTCAGACGGCCCCGATCAAGTAGGTGCCTTCAATGCATTTGTTGGATCCATTCATGATACCTTGGTGGGAACCAGTGCTGGCAACCCCAAGAAGAACACATTCCTAATCGATAGGAAAGGGAAAGGAAAGGCGGACGAGAGGCCTCCCACATCACAAAAGAGGACCTTAATGTTCGTTGACATGAAAGTAAATGGCAGACCTATTCGGGCATTGATAGACATGGGTTCTAGCCACAACTACCTGGCCTCAACTCAGGTGCAACGCCTCGGTCTAGCAGTGCAAAAATGCAAGGGTTGTGTCAAGGCTATCAACTTTCCATCTCAGCCAGTGAGTGGAATAGCCCAAGAAGTGCCAATGAAGCTTGGCCCATACAAGGGAATATTCGACCTACGCATAGCTATCATCGATGACTTCGAACTGATAGTGGGATTGGAATTCCTCAGGCAGACCAACACCATCCCGGTACCANATGGGATTGGAATTCCTCAGGCAAGAAAATACCATCCGGGTACCATATGCCAACATATTCCTAATGATGGGAGACAACGGGGCCAAACCCCGCACCATACCGTGCATACCCATGAAGATGGCCGCTGGAAACATCACGGCCATGCAGTTAAAGGAGGGAACCAACAGACCCGAACCCACGGTTCCAGCTGCCCTCAACTTCATCAAACAAGCATCACATCATCGGCGGCCAACAGCTCATGGCGCCCCTCATTGTGCGAAGACTTATCAAGCATTCCAAAAGGACAAGTCGGATCACTCAGCACAAGCCGGACTCTTGGAGCCGCTACCTCTCCCACAGAGACCTTGGGAAAGCATTTCCCTGAATTTCATCATAGGATTACCCAAGGTCGGAAATCCTGCAACCATAATGGTGGTAGTAGACCAAATTTCCAAGTATGCTACCTTCATCGCAGCCCCACAGAACATATTGGCAGAAGATAAAACTCGACTCTTCTTCTCTCAGGTTGTCAAACATTGGGGTATGCCCAGCAACATCATTAGTGACTATGACCCACGCTTCACTAGCAAATTTTGGACCCAACTCTTTAGTTGCCTCGGATCCAAATTGAGTTACAACTCAAACCATCATCATCAGCAAACATATGATCAAACAGACCGGTTCAACGACATGCTGGAGGAATATCTACGCCAATTTGCAACTGGATCACAAACACATTGGGTGAAGCTTCTAGATGCTTCTCAGTTGTGTTTCAATTCACAAAAGTGCGCCCATACAAACAAAAACGCTTTTGAAATTATTACCGGACAACAACCGCTACTCCCACAAAATATGAATGCACCAAACGTGCCATCATCTCATCGAGCTGCTAGTTTCTCAATAGAATGGGAGCAAACTTTGAAGATAGTGCAGAGCTATCTTGTCAAAGCATAAGAGAGGGCAACGAGGTATGCCGAACAAAACCTTCACTTTGCCCAACATCAAACAGGGGACAAAGTGATGGTAAGAACCCCGAGGCGGAACTTATTTGCAAAGAGGACCCAAGATCCTTGCTTATTGCAAAGCTACATCAGGCCTTTTTCCATTGAAAGGCGCATTGGGAAATCCACATACCAGCTAAACACACCAGCCTGGTGGAAAATCCATCCAGTCATCCATGTCAGCCGCCTCCGACCATTTCATAAATACATGAAAGATCATTCATAAAGACATCTCACAACACCGAGGGGAACAGACCTCCCAGCCCACAAAAGCCTGACCAATCATCATCATCTGACAGGTAAGGCTCCAAGGACGTCGCCAACTCAGGTGGGAGAGAATGTCATGGGTTGCTTTCCATCATCCACCCATGACCCCTTGGACGCGCCCCGTGGCGTCCCGGTAAGCCTCCCAATGCCTAGCGCCACGGCCGGCCCCGTGGTCTCGGCAGCGCCATGTGACAAGCACACATGTGCCTCTGTCTCACCACCGATAATCAGTACCAGTACCCAGCAGCTAGTGAATGCCATCAGTGTCGCGCGCACCGACAATGCCCCACGCACAAACCATAATATTACCAAAAGCGCCGCACGCACAGACAGTGCCCCACGTGCAGACCCAATGCCAAGCACCAGTTCCCCGCCGCTGGCAGATCCAAATAGTGCCACGCGTGCCAACAGCAATGCGCGCACAGACCCTAATACTCAAGACAAAGTTGTTGCCATCGGACTTGCTTCCATAGAAGACTAAGTCCTTTTCATTGTAATTATAAAGTAGTTTTACTTCATTCATTTTCAGTGTGCTCCTACAGCTTTCTTAGGTCAACTCATGTAACTTTGTTTTATTATTTTTAAGCATTATTAAGGGGGACCAATGCATTCAAACAATTCTCTGTACTTGTGTCTCTCCCCCCCGACACCGCATTGCATCTTGTAATAGCTTTCATCATCATCAATACAATCATCAGCTTTCATCATCAATTGCTCACTTTCCGCTGCTCAATTGCTCACGACATTAGTTTTTCCGTACGACACTGACAATCTAGTCTAGCGTATAGCGAGGACCTCAGTTGGCACATAGCAACCGCATGGACATCGGTTGCTTAGCCTTACGTCGCCCTTCCAAGGAACTTCAGGAAGGCATCGCGTAACATTACACATGAATTTTACTTAACAAATAATTCAAGGGTTATGTTCCCTCAACTCAAGGTTAACCACGATACTTACCTCGCTTCACAACCAAATTCAAGTTTTTAAAAAACCTTTTCCTCGTGAATTCGTGTCTGAAAGATTCAAATCTTGCCACAAACAATTCATTATACTCAACATGAATCGTAGGAATTAAAATCCGAAATTTTTTTTAAAAATTGATAGTGGGACCCATGTCTCAAATCCTAGAAAAACTCACTAAATCCGAACACCCATTCTGATACGAGTTCAACCATACAAACATTATCAAATTCCGACATCGCGTTGCCTTTTAAATCCTCAATTAATTTCCGGAAGTTGGAATAGGTTCGTGGTGTCATTTTTGACTTGTGTGTAAAATTTGAGGTCAATCGGATGTGGTTGGGTAGGTTTCAACGTCGTTTATGAAATTTGAAAGTTTAGAAGTTCTTTAGGCTTGAATCCGGGTGTAATTGGTGTTTTGATGTCTTGATTGATTCGAAGGTTCGAATAAGTTCGCATGGGGTTATATGACTTGTTAGTATGATTGGTTGAGGTCGTGGAGGCCTCAGGGTGATTTCGGGTGGTTAACAGCTTGATGGGAGTTGAAGAATTGCAGCAAAAGCTGCTGCTACTGGTGTAACCGCACCTGTGGAGTGGGAACCACAGGTGCGAGCCCGCAAAAGTGAAGGAGGAGCCGCATATGCGACTAAGGAGGATCTGGGCAGAAGACGCAGGTGCGATGGCATTCCCGCACCTTCGATGGTCGCAGACGCGAATTTAGGACCGCAGGTGCGAGTTTGGACCGTAGGTGCGATGCAGTCCCGCACCCGCGAAGAGAGTAGATGCGGTCACTTAATCGCAGGAGCGGAGGCAGAGTTTAGGGACTTTTTCTGCAGAAGCAGGGCTTTGCCCGCAGATGTGGCTCTGCAGATGCGGAAATGGAGTCGCAGGTGCGATAAGTCTGGGTAGAACCTATAAATAGAACACTTCGAGATTTTTTATCATTTGTGAGCTCGGAGTGTTAGGCTTTTGGGAGAGATTTCAGAGTAATCACTGAGGTAAGTTCCTTGTGCCTGTTTATCTTCA
This sequence comes from Nicotiana otophora, assembly GCA_000715115.1. Classification (NCBI taxonomy): domain Eukaryota; kingdom Viridiplantae; phylum Streptophyta; class Magnoliopsida; order Solanales; family Solanaceae; genus Nicotiana; species Nicotiana otophora. The sequence goes on from AWOL01S0011838.1 coordinate 4,432, forward strand.
ATAATGGTATTTCCCCACTGATTTTACACCTAGTTGGTGAGTGTTTGAGGTGAGATTTGGGAGATTAGTGCTTGGGAATTGGAGAGTGAATTTTGGGGTTTTGGAGGGGCAATTGAGGTCGGATTTTGATAATTTTGTATGGTTAGACTCGTGAGTGAATGGGCTTTCGGGTTTTGTGACTTTCGTCGGGTTTCAAGATGTGGGCCTGGGGGGTGGGGTTGAGCCAATATCAGATTTTGGGCTATATTTTAGTAGTTTTCTTGTGGAATTGATCCTTTTAACCAATATTTATTATCTCGTACTGCTTATGGCTAGATTCAGAGTGTTTGGAGATTGATTCGAGGGGCAAGGGCATTACGGAGTAGGATTTTTGCGCGTTTGAGGTAAGTAACAGTTTTAAATCTGGTTTTGAGGGTATGAAACTCGGAGGATTAGTATGATGTGAGTGTTTGGAGGTGACGCACATGCTATGTGACGGGGAGTGTGAGCGTGCACCGTGAGGGATTGAGACTTCGTCCGTCCCGTAAGACTGTAAAGTCGAATAGCCATTGTTATTACTTGTTTTTTTTCCTTGCCTTAGAGCAATTGACTGCCTTTCATGTTAGAAACTATGCTTAGGCCTTATGATATCACTATTGGGACCCGCATCGGTCGTATACTTGTTAAATTGACTGCTAATTGCTATCTTGTTCTCAAGCATAGTCTTACTTGTGTGTTATATCTCTGTTCCCTGTCATTTCTTGTTGATACCTATTGTATTCTCCGTTTGGGCTGATTATTATGAGCTTTTGTGAGCCCGAAGGGCTGGAGAGGTTAGTGATTGAGATAGGGCCTGAGTGCTGAGTTGTGAACTATGTGAGGGTATATGGATCGGGTTGCACGCCGCAACGAGCCTTATGGCTATTTTTGGATTATGGATCGGGTTACACGCCACAACGAGCCTTATGGCCACCTATATGATTGGGTCGGGCTGCACGCTGCAGCGATATAGTGCTTTGGCTGGAAGGAGCCCCTCTGGATTCTGTACACCGCCAGTGAGTGAAAGTACGTATTGAGAGTGTGTATTGAGGGCTGATAGCCGAGAGTATGAGCTGTTGAGATGAGTTGAGTGACTGCTGCCTTGAGAGGTTATACTTGCTTTTATTTATTGTTGCACTTAGTTGCTATCTGATGTTGTTGTGAAATTTTCTAGAAGATTCATATCTGTTTTACTTGAGCTCGAACTGATTTTACCTACACCACCAGATTTGAAAGCATGTTTACTCTTTGCTGAAAACTTTTGAAATGATTTGTACTATCATAGTTCATCACTGCTTCTCAGTTCCTTATTTAATTTTATTAGTTGCTGAGTTGGATGTACTCATACTATACCCTGCACTTCATGTGCAGATCTAGGTGTGTACGGTTCTGACGGTCGCTAAGTTTGTGCGCGGGCTGATTCTCGGAGACTTACGAGGTAGCTGCCGGCGTTCGCAGTCCTTGTTTCTCCTTTCTTATTATCCTTTCTCTCTTGTGTTAGCATTTGTCACAGACTGTAGTAGACTCTATTTCTAGATTGGTTATTAGATGCTCATGACTCAGTGACACTCCGATGTCGGGTTATTTTCCCCCACTTATATTTTATTTGGGTTTTACCCCCATTTTTATGAAAAACTCCGGTTATTTTGACTTTCTTAATTCATTTCATTTAAATTTTGAAAGTGTTTTGGAAAGGTCGGTTTGCCTAGTATCACGATAGGCGCCATCACAACGGGTTAGGTTTTGGATCGTGACACGGACATACTCCTAAGTCCAAAATCAATATACGGAGCTATTGAAACCATCAAAACCTTATTCCAGAGTCGTTTGTACAAAAGTCAAACTCCGGTCAACCCTTTTCATTTAAGCTTCCAACATGAAATTCATTCTTCCGAACTAATCCCGAAATACCTAAAAATCAAAACCGACGATTCACACACATCATAATACATCATATGAAGCTATTCAAGACTTCAAATAGTAGAAAGGAGAGTAATTACTCAAAACGATAAATCGAGTCGTTACAGTAACTAGCATACTTTCCTATTTGTGTACCTTAATTATAAGTATTATGACTTGATCAAACCTATTAAAACTAGTTGAAATGACACTGGTTAGCCATTTTAAAGGGCTGCTATTTAGGAATTAGCAAGTATATCCTGAATTTCAGTTTTTCAGTTTAATTTTTTGAGACAAAAATATCTCCAATTTTCCAGAAGTTAAGATTTTTAGATCAAAAATTTAGGACAAAATAAGTCATGCGATCGCGGCCTCGTTGTTCGCGATCACGGTTAACTAAACTTGACATAAATATAACCCTCCCCCACCCCAAGCCCACCCTCACACAGACAAAGAGGGGGGGGGGGGGGAGGTTTTTATCATGTATTTAGAAAATCATGATTTTGCAATGACTCATCGAGAAAAACCATATCACGTTTTTTAGTGTCGCAACTAATTAGTATCAATGGCGACTTTCATTAGTAGCTACTTCAATCGCCACAAAACATATGATTTCTTGTAGCGTATGGTTAAGAAATATATCTTTTCACCTAATAAAATTACTTAACCATGGTGAATTGGTACAATTTGATGTAAACACTCGATGCGAATAAATTTATCATAAAATTTGCGAGTCAATCAAGTTGAGGAGGTTGACTAGTAATAGCACCAGCTAGTCATTTTTTAGTCTATAATTATTGAAAATAGTTACTATCGTGGAGTTTTATATTTTCTCAAGAGAAACACATAATATTCTGAATTTCACTTGTGGAATTTGAAATTCCTTGATAACTGCTAATTTTTAATTACACGAGCTGAAAAATAACTGTTTAGGAGTTTTTCTATTATCTTATAAGTGAAAGTTTAGCAGTTCTCCGTCAACATGCTAGCTTTCCCATCAGGGGTATTTTTGGTATTTCAACGTATTTTCGTGCCTCAATATAATGTGCAAAGTGCAGTAATGTGAGTACCTTTTTCATTATGTGCCCCATCCGAATATCATTTCACACGTATTTGTCAATGTATGTACTCGTAGTGGGCTGCATCAGAAGCCTTTTGATGAATCATGCCATGCGAGCCCCAGTTAACTTTACCATTTTATAACTAACTCTCTGCAAATAAATATAAACTATTGTTGCCTTATTTGGTACCTTATAATAAAGTATAATTTTTTTATGTAATTAGAGTGAACCAATATATTTGTCTATAGCTCAACAAAAAGGAATAACATCTTCAAAAATTAGAAACTACCCAGCTCAAACAGGTAATAACTGAGAAAATCACAAGTACTAATCCAAATGCATCGTCTGCAACATTTTGAAACTTTCGTTCCTTGCATGCAAATATGATTTGAAATGTATAGTAGTATACTAAAAAGAGAAATCAAATTTATCCTACTTCTCCAATTAATTTCTTAAGAAGTCCAACATGAAATCAATGTTACATTTGCTTTTAACTCTATCCATGTTGAGCTATTGCTATTATTTTGAAATTACACTCTCAAAAAATTATAAAGTAAATGTTACTATGTTAATCATAATTAATTAAATAAAAATGATGATATTATTGAGACTAGAGTAACTGCACCACGATATAGGAGTGGCTCAAGCACTTTAGTGGCCTAAAGCCAAAACTTATTTGGAGGCCTTAAATTTAAAAAATAAAAAATAATTTTTTTTCCAAAAATTTATTGTTCTAAATTTCGAGATACTAAACTATTAATAAAATTATTTAATTATCATATCTTCTAATATTTCTTTTCGAACGATAATATAGCCAACTCTTTTAATTTTTCTTGAAAATTATTGACTTTGAATAAGATATTATCAATTTTAAATTTAAAAAATGTCTTTTCACTGAGGCAACTGTTAATGGGTCATGGTTGTAATGGGTCCGCTTATGCAAAGCGAAATTTGTAATTCTACTACTTGTTTTAAGAAAAAAAACGTATATATTTATTATTGCTAAAAAAACGGCCCCCTTAAATTGGGGAGCTTAAAGAGAGTGCCTTGTTTGCTTCATCATGAAGCCGGCACTGACACTATACAATACTCTCTCCGTCCTATTTTATAATAATTATTTGATTATGCACGACATTTAAAAAAAAACTTTTGAAACTTAGTCTAAAATATTTGACTATAGGTATTGGGCCCGGGCCGTAACTAGTTGTATACGGTCGTAATCGAGTATGTACGATTTCATAGGCACGAGGAGCTGCCTCGAGAGTAAGCTCGTAATAGACCAGGCTCGAGCTCGATGGCAGAGTATGGAGCATGAAGATCGAAGTGCTCGCTGAAGATCGAGACCGAGCATGACCGACTTCGAGTAAGGCATAATAACGGAATGGCGAGATATTAGCAACCGATCGAAGATCTCGGCGGAAATCCCGGAACAGATCGAATCAAGCGATTATTGGCGCCAATCATGAGATTTGTTTCCGTTATTAGAATTGTACCCTACTTAGGATCCCTCTACTATATAAAGAGGGACCCCATTCATTTGTAAGGGAGATTGATTCACTGAAAAACATATACGCATACACTACTTTCTCTATTTCGCTTACTATTGATTACTTCTCATCACTATTTATTTTCTGTTCTTTATTATTCTTGTTACCCAACCTCAAGACCATCTCGAATCGAAGTAGAAAGCACTACCAGAACACTAGTTTGATTTATTTTACTATTCAGATTATCTATTTAATTTCTTGTTTATCAATTAGTATTGGATTAAATCACGTATCCTTAAAATCACTAAATAAGTTTAATTGTTACTCGAAATTTTAGGGTAAACAGTTTGGCGCCAACCGTGGGGATAAGGATAATAGTCATTTTTCAGTATCGATTCTGGTGAAACACACTATTTTACGCTTGTTCTTGTCAAGTATTTTTGTTTTCAGGTTAAAACATGTCAAACTCACAAAATGTATCCACACAAGGTGACAATGGCCTCGGATTCCATGGTGAAAACAAAAATGTGATTGCTCGAGGAATCGAAGTGCCACAGACTAATCACGGGGGAGCATCGGTTGCCAACCACGTCGATGTCAGTTTGCACGTTGCTCTAAATGTGGAAGGCCATCGATGTCAGTTATGCAGAGAAGGCTGATCTAGTGGCCAAGGAACACAGGGCAGAGGAGACAAGGGAGTCAATCTTCAAGTAATATTCGAGATGCTTCAGGATCAGCAAGCCGCTATTTCTCAGTTACAAAATCAACATAGAGCTCCAAAAAGGGTCGAGCAGGAAATTACTCGTCGTACCGAGCCAGTACCGGAGAGGCCGAATGGTAGGGAATCGGGGACTATTCCTTTGATAATTAAAATGCTCGAGGAGCTCACCAATAGAATTAAATCAGGGGAGAAGAGAATCGAAGCCAACGATAAAACAGTGGAGACATACAAATCTCGAGTTGATCAGATACCGGGGCACCACCAATCTGGAAAGGGATGGATTCAAAGACGTTTGTACAAAAGCCCTTTCCTCCAAGTGCGGCGCCGAAGCCTATTCCAAAGAAGTTTTGTATGCCAGACATACCCAAATATAATGGTACCACCGATCCCAACGAGCATGTTACTTCATATACATGCGCCATCAAGGGTAACGATTTAGAGGATGATGAAATCAAATCTGTGTTGTTAAAAATATTCAGAGAGACCCTTTTGAAGCGATAAATAATTTAGTATCACAACCTGCCACCAAATTCTATCGACTCATTTGCTATGTTAGCAGATTCTTTCGTTAAGGCATACGTCGAGGCCATAAAGGTCGCAACGAGAAAATCGGACCTTTTCAAGGTAAGACAAAGGGATAATGAAATGCTGAGAGAGTTTGTGTCCCGATTTCAAATGGAACGCATGGAGTTTCCACCGGTCACAGATGATTGGGTCGTTCAAGCTTTCACCCAAGGGTTTAACGAGCGGAGTTCGATAGCATCATGTCAGTTGAAATAAAATTTGATTGAATATCCAGTTATAACTTGGGAATATGTGCACAATCGATACCAATCGAAGATCGGGATCGAGGACGATCAATTAGGAGCCCCTTTCGGTTTAGCACATCCAAAAGGGTCTGCAGTTAAAAACTAAAGGGACGTCGACAGGGAGCCAAGGTCGAAAAGAGACCGATATCAACCATATACCGCAGATCAAAAGAACAATAAAGATAATGGTTCAGGACACAATTTTGCCCGAAACGATCGGAGAAGTGATCGTGGACAGAATTCTCGGGGACTTATGAGCAAGAGTGGTTTTGACAAGTACGCCGATCCCACAGAAGCACCATGGTTATCGGAATATAACTTTAGCACTGATGCATCAGGCATTGTATCGGCAATCGGAAGGATCAAAGATACTAGGTGGCCCAGACCCATACAAACTGATCCTTCTCAAAGAAACCCATATATGATATGCAAGTATCATGGCACGCATGTTCACAAAACTGAGGATTGAAGGAAATTAAGGGAGGGGGTTGTCCGTCTATTCAATAAGGGCCACCTTCGAGAGTTCCTCAGCGTTCAAGCCAAGAATCATTTTAGAGAAATAGACGCCAACAGAAACAATGAACAGGAGGAACCCCAACATGTCATTCATATGATCGTCAGCGGGGTCGACATTCCACAAGGACCCATATTCAAACGTACTAAAGTATCAATCACTAGGGAAAAACGAACCCGAGATTATATGCCCGAAAGCACTTTATCATTCAACGACGAAGAAGCAGAAGGCGTTTCTCAGCCCCACAATGATGCTCTGGTAATTTCTGTCTTATTAAATAAAGTTCAAGTTAAGCATGTTTTAGTGGATCCAGGTAGCTAATATCATCCGATCGAGGGTCGTGGAGTAGCTTGGCCTACAAAATCAAATCGTGCCCGCAGCTCGGGTCCTAAACGACATCAATATGGCCAGTGAAATAACTAAAGGGGAGATTATTCTACCGGTGAACGTGGCTGGAACCATTCAAGATACTAAGTTCCACATGATCGAGGGTGACATGAGGAACAATGCCCTACTCGGAAGGCCTTGGATCCACAATATGAGAGCAGTCCCTTCGACTCTCTACCAAATGATAAAATTTCCGACATCAGACGGTGTAAAAATAGTATACGGGGAGCAGCATGCTGCAAAGGAAATGCTTGCGGTCGATGAGGTAATACCGATATCCACACCTTTTCACCAGCTCAGGTAATTTTCTAATTTTGTTCGAGGACGAACGTTTGTTTTAGAGATGGAGAATGTGATGACGTGAGAGGTCTTCTTTAAATATAATATCCACTTCTGTGTTCTAAGACCGCAAATAGAACATTTATCTCATATTCCTTGTCCAATATTATGTCTTAAAATCATGCTATAATTGCTACATGCCTATTTGACTTTTGTGTCTTAATTGTTACTTGAAATTTAGCATATTAAATATTAAATTGCCTATTCTCTCCCTGATTTCCACAATTTATTTTTCTTGTCATTACTTGTTTCCTAAAATAAATCATAATTATTGTATGTTTTGTCACCTAATAATTTCTTATTAAATGTGGTATTTATTGGAATAGTTTTACATTCAAGTGTTCTTAAACTATATTGCTGGAGCGTGTTGCACGCCACAATGGATTTATTTTAAGTTTATATTGTTGGAGCGGGTTGCACGCCGCAATAGAATTTAATTAAAAGATTATATTGTTGGATCGGGTTGCACGCCGCAGCGGATTTTATTCTAAGTTTATATTGTTGGAGCGATTTGCATGCTGCAACGGAAATTAATTAAAGAATTTTATTATTAGAACGGGTTGCACGCCGCAACAGAATGGTAAAAGAAATGATTGGCTATGACTGTTGAATTGACTACATATATTGATATGATTTAAATGGTTTACTCCTATTCCTGTTGTTCTTATTATTATTGCGTACAGGTTAATGTAAGCGACCTGCCTTAGCCTCGTCACTACTTCGTAGAGGTTAGGTTCAGGAATTATAGAGTACATGGGGTCGGTTGTACTCATACTACACTCTGCACTTCTTGTGTAGATACTGGAGTACTGGAGTTCCCAACGGCGTACTGTAGATTTGCTCGCATTCAACTATCCGAGGAGACTTGAAGTATAGTTGCATGAGATTCGTAGCTCTGAAGTCCTCTTCTACTTTATCTTAGTTGTGTGCTTCCTTTCATACAACTTTATTTTATTCAAACCCTTGTTTGTATTGTTCTAGTAGATCGTGCACTTGTAACTCTAGTTCTGGGATAGTATTTAGACATCGTATTTATTTTGGTTTGTTCACCTAAATTCAGATATTATTCCAGTTGGCTTGCCTAGCAAGTGAAATGTTAGGCGCCATCATGGTCGCGAAGGTGAGAAATTCTGGGTCGTGACAATAATATATGTATAATTCTAGTATATGTTTAACAATATACAATTAGTGTATAATTATGTATACCTGTTAGAAAAAGTCAAAAGTGAATTTATGATGACCCAATATATCATCTTTAAATTTAATAAGTAATTCTGTATTTTAAGACCTCGAAAAGCACCATTTATCATTTCTCGATTTACGTGCGCAGTCCGTAAAATTTTCCGAAAAGTTTTCATGTGAAAAATGGATTAGAATGGGAAATAGAGCTTTAAAACGCAACTAAGTTGACTTTGGTCAACATGTTGAGCAAACGGACCCGGATCAGTATTTTAAAAATTCCGATAGCTCCGTATCGTGATTTGGAACTTGGGCGTATGCCCGAAATTTAATATGGAGGTCCCTAGATCATGTTATGACCATTTAACGGAACTAGCAATTTAAAGGCTAAATATTCCAAGTTTGACCACGGGGTTGACTTTTTGATATCGGAGCCGGAATCCGATTCTGGAAATTTGAACAGCTCTGTTATGTCATTTATGACTTGTGTGCCAAATTTGAAGTCATTCCGGATTCATTTAATATATTTTGGCACGAGATTTGCAAATTAAAAGTTTAAAACTCAAAGTTCGAATCGGGGTGTGAATTGTAATTTTAATGTTGTTTGATGTGATTTTAGACCCCGAGTCAGTCCGTATTATATTACGGGACTTGTTGGTATATTCGAATGGGGTTTCGAGTACCCCGAGAGTGAAACGGATCGAAATCGGAACAAGAATTGGACTTAAGCAAAACCTGAATTTTTGGGTTCTGGTGTAATCGCACCTGCGAAATTTTGAACGCAGGTGCGAGCTCGCATAAGCGAGACTTACANTAAGAATTGGACTTAAACAAAAATCTGAAATTTGGGTTCTCGTATAATCGCACCTGCGGAATTTTGACCGCAGGTGCGAGCTCGCAGAAGCGAGACTTCCATCGCAGATGCGGCCTTCACAGGTGCAGCCCTTTTGCGAAGAAGCGGACGTCGCAGTTGTGACATTTTGTCCGCAGATGCGGAACCTCGCCTGGCAGCCCCTTTTCGTAGATTTGCGATTTTTCTCGCAGATGCGAGCTCGCATGTGCGAGCCCAGGCACCGCAGATGCAAAAATGCAGGGCAGAATATATAAAATCGGGTCTTAGCCATTTTTACTCATTTTTGCGTTTTGAGTCTCGAATTTGGGCGATTTCAAGGGGGATTTTTACGACTTTAAACTGGATAAGTATTCTTTATCATATAGTGATTGTATTTCACAAATTCATGTCTATATTCATCATTTATTTCGGATTTAGATGGAAGAAATTGGAATTTTTGTAAAACTTTTCAAAAATAAAAAATTAAGATTTGAAGGTCCATTTGATATCGGAATTGGACAAATTTGGTATGGTTGAACTCATATCGGAACGGGTGTTCGGATTTCGTGAGTTTTTCCGAGATTTGAGATGTGGGTCCCACTGCCGAATATTTTAATGAATTTTGATTTTTTATCCGGAAAATTTATAAATTCATATGAAATTAATTCCTATGATTAGTATTGAATATATCGAATTGTTTGTGAATAGATTTAAAGCTTTTGGAGATAAATTTAAAAGGAAAAGATGTGGTTGAATAATAGATTGGAATTTGCAAAGCGAGGTAAGTGTCGTGGTTAATCTTGACTTGAGGAAATAGAACCCTTAAACTATTTGTTATGTGAATTGCATGTGAACGGCGTATAGGCGATGTGACGAGTGTCTATACGTCGTCAAATTAATTGTTTGCCTGCTTACTTGAAAAATCATAAATTATTTTAAATCATAAATTAATTATTATAATAATTATTTCTCTCCTATTCTCTGTCAAATATTAGTTCTTGAATTTCTGCATTAATTGTTACATGCTATTTGAATTATGTGTTTTAATTGTTATTTAATATTTATCATATTAAATATTAAACAACCTAATTTCTCTATGATTTTCATAATAAATTGTTATTTGTCATTGTTTGGTTCATAAGTAAATTATAATTATTGTGTGCCTTGATGCTTAATAATTTCTCATTGGACGTGGTATCTATTGGAGTAAGTTTTATTACATTTATGAGTTGTTTAAAATTATATCGGGGGATCGGATTCCACGCCGCAATTGACTTATTTAAAAGTCAATATTGGGGGATCGAATTGCACGTCGCAATAGACTTATTTAAAAGTCAATATTGGGGGATCGGATTGCACGCTGCAACAGACTTATTTAAAAGTCTATATATATACTTGATTGAAATAAATACATGACATACTTGATTAAAAGGAATATATTAGGAGAGCGGGTTGCACGATGCAACAGAATTGAATGTGAATATATTGTGAGAGCGGGTTGCACGTTGCAACAGATTTGGGTGAAATAATAATGGATTATGACTGCTAACAACAACAACAACAACAACCCAGTATAATCCCACTAGTGAGGTCTGGGGAGGGTAGTGTGTACGCAGACCTTACCCCTACCCTGGGGTAGAGAGGCTGTTTCCAAATGACCCTCGGCATCCTTCCCTCCAAGAACTCCCCACCTTGCTCTTGGGGTGACTCGAACTCACAACCTCTTGGTTGGAAGTGGAGGGTGCTTACCATCAGACTGCTAAGTTGGCTTCAATTATTATAAATGAGTTACATGATTTATTTCTATTATTTGTTGTTGTTATTAATATTGCGTACAGTTTAGTGTAAGTGAACCGCCTTAGCCTCGTCACTACTTCGTCGAGGTTAGGCTCAGCACTTATCAGTAGATGGGGTCGGTTGTACTGATACTACACGCTGTACTTCTTGTGCATATTTCGGAGTTGGTCCCAGCGGCGTGCCATAGACTTGTTCGGATTTCAGCTACTAGGAGGAGACTTGAGGTATAACTGCATGGCGTCCGCAGTTCTAAAGTTCCCTTCTATTTTACTTTAGCTGTGTGTTTATTTTCAGACAGCTTTATTTTATTCAGACCTTTATTTGTATTATTCTAGAAGTTCGTGCACTTGTGACACCAATTTTGGGATGGTATTTAGACACCGTTGTTTTTATGGATTATTCATTATATTTTAAACTTTTTTTCCGCATTTGTTTCTTTGTTATTAATAAATTTAAAATTATTTTAAAAATGGATAATATTATTCTAATGTTGGCTTGCCTAACCAGTGAAATATTAGACACCATCACGGTCCGAAGGTGCAAATTTCGGATCGTGACAGAATCAAGCTGACTACTCTGTAAAGATACCTTAGACTTTCTGAGTTTTAGTCACTCGTCATGTAATGGTAAGTATAAGGAAATATTTGTGCATTAAGAAAGCTTTTAGATTTTGTTCAAGTGATAAAGGATCATCCCCCTTTAACCTTAATATTGCGGATTCGAGTCCCAAGGTAGCAAAAGTGAGGAACCCCTTGTGAATGATTAAAAAAACACATTTCCAATTTTACAACATAGTTTGTGCCTCCATTAAATTAATCAATGAAATTTTGGAACTCTTGCATTAGCAAGTATAAAATGATTCAATATATAACATGTATCTAGTCCACCATTAAACTATTTCTTCCGCCCTCAACCCTGTTCCTTGTAAAAGAATAATAATTTTCAGAATTACATAAGAACTTTTACTGTCTGAAAAAACAGGTTATGAATTTATGTTCTATACTCCAATAAAATTTATTTCAAAAATAATTAAAGTTTTTCCTATGAAAAATATTAAATGTAATAACATGATGAAAATGTAATTAACCTGTTCTAAAAGCTTAAATTGCAGTAATAGTGTAATAGAAACTTTTTTTCCAATATATATATAACTTAAATCGAAAATATTTCATAATACTCTATATACTTTATATTATACTAGTATCTAATAAGAGGAAACAAGCACGCAGGATGTCCAGAAGCTTTCAAAATGAAAATATACTAATCTCTTTTTGCTAAACGTGAATGATCTAGGATTAATAATAGTGGGCAATGGTCAAAGTGTGCGTGAAACATATTGAATATGTATTTAAGAAAAATCTGGATCTTATTATATGCAGCCATGAAGCAATTTAATTAAAGGTGAAACTAGGATTTTAAGTTTATATGCTCTGGATTCTAAAAGAATAGTTTATTGTATTCTGAATAAATTATTTATATATATATTAAATAAATTTTAATACAAATCAAGGGTTAGAGCCAGAGCTATTGGGTTCTTCCGAACCCGTAAGTAGGCTTGTGTGTCCAACCCAGGGGCGAAGGTAGGGAATTATTTGGTCGAACCGAATAACTTTTGCTTATATCTTGTATTTATATTAGGAATTTATTAAATTTATATAAATAATTTATTGAAAACCCACTAACTAAGACGTGCTACAGGTTTGAAAACAAGTTCAGAATCCATAAACTTTAAAGGAAAGATTACATGACACATTAAACATATATACTGTATTTAACATTCATAGCTATACTTTCAGGAAAGTATCATTCATAGTTATTTTTGATTTTTGTAGCAAATTCACATGCAGTATTGAAAGAAGAGATCAATTGTTTTGAACTGAAACAAGAGAGCTAAAAGCTCTCGTAGCTCAGTTGGATAGAACATTCGCTTAGTAAGCAGAGGTCTTGATGACTCTAAACTAGAGCAGTCTATTTTTTTGTATTTATGTATTTCGCCTTGATTGTATTCGTTGCGAGAACGAATATAATCGTTACATATTGTATCTGTATTTCGCCTTGGTTTCAATACAAGTTTTATCTGTACTTTGCCTTGGTTGAATACAATCGATACAGGTTGCATCTATCTGTATTTTGCCACTAAAACAAATTTGGCCTACAACCACACTTATTTTAGACTGCATCCAAGAAGTGTTCCCAAAAATATTTATGGGAACACTTTCATATGGTGGCCTTTGGATAGAGTCTTTGACTACGGTTTTTAGGGCAACACTTGGAAAACGTTCCTTTTAAATGAAAAGACTACACTTTTTAAGGGTGGCTAATAATAAACTATTTGGAAACCCTTATTATAGATATTGTAATATTTTTTAAGAGTAGTTTTATCAGCAGAACTAATGTAATCCTTTACAAGCGCACCCTAAAAGTTTCCCTCTAAAATTGTTTCCCCAAAATTACCCCCTAAAGGTTTCCCCCAACATTTTCTAAAATTTCAAATGGTAGTAACATCGATACTCATCTATATATCTCTTTCCAAATGTACTGGAACCCATACCCAATTCGTTTCCATCCCCCATAGTTTCGTTGAACTCGGCTTCGCGTTGCTTCTGTTACCGAATCAACACCGCTATTGTCTCCTGGGCGGACTGATATGGTGTTCTCTTTATTTTATTTGGTTGATTCGCTGTTATTTTCTCACTTCCTGCTTCATCTTTTTAATTTTTTTCTTTTAGTTTGATATTAATATACCTGAACAGCTCAACTTAGCTCAGGATCGATAATTTTCTGTTGTTCGAGATGAGCGGCTAAGATCTCTTCTTGCGATTGCGCAGTCATGACGGTGAGAGTTCTATGAGAAAAATATTATTTTCAGTTCAGTTGTTTAAAGAGACTCATGCTGACTCCTAAAATCTTAAACGTCGAAGAAATTTTTGAATTTTTTGTTATTGCTTCGGATTCAGCGGGTAAAATTGTGATTATGTTATCTTTACTGATACTGATCTAGAAATCACTAGTTTTCTTCTAACATTGTGGCATTATTTGCTAAGAAATATTAACCAACTATAGTGTCATGACCCAAATTCCATTAGAGACCGTGAAGGCGCCTAACACCACCGTCAGGCCAGGCAACAATAATTTCTTAGCTTAATTACTCATTTCAGGATTTTTGAAAATATAATTTCCTTCAAATAAATAGTAAGAGATAGACTTTACAAAGTAAATGATAGTATTTTTACAACTACAATACTGAACAGCCCATAATAACCCCCAAAACCCGATGTCATACGTACATGAGCATCGACTAGGAAATATATTAAAAATACAACATCTGTCTGGTAATACAACTAGACAGGAGGTGGTAGATAACTCTGATGGAGACTCTGTGCTTGGTGTGGACTCGTAACGTGGAATGCAGCTCACCTAAGTCCCCGCAATAACCGCACCTCTGCGCCTAGGAGGCCACTAGAAATATATGCACCTGCACAAAAATGTGCAGCAAGTGTAGTATGAGTACGTAAATCAATGCGTACCCAGTAAGTAACCCACCTAATCTCGAAGAAGTATTGATGAGGGGTCGACTCCGATACTTATTAAGGGCTAACAATAAAATACTGATATTATAATTAAGTGCGGATTGTATAGAACGGATGTAAACTCAATTACATGAAGTAAGTAAACAATTCTTTTGTTAATAGGAACTTTCCAAATTCTTTTTCGTCATTTAACATTTTGTATCTCGAGCCAATGAAAGCAATATCAATTATTATCAATTCCAAAGATATATCATGAAAATCATGCCGAGGTCCTACGGCACGATACAACATAAATATTTAAACTATGCACTGCCAAGGGTTGAACGACACGAACCATAGATGCATCTATCTGCTACCGAGGCATTCGACCCGCTCCACAAAAGAGAAATTACATTTAAAACAACCAATTCAAGATTTATTAAGGGGCAATTATTCAAGGAAATACCAATTCTCATTAATGATCAAAAAAATGAAGTTTAACCTTTTACAATTCCTTTATCAAGTTCCAATATGTTTTAAGCGGTTAAATTAACAAGTAGGGTGCAAACATCGCAAGTATAACATGCTTTAGGTCCTAGACTACATGTACATAAGCATAATAGTAGCTACGCACGGACTCTCGTCACCTCGTGCGTACGTAGCCCCCAAAAATAGAAGCACGCAATAATTTGATTCACCTATGGGGTTAATTCCCTCTTACAAGTTTAGAAAGGAGACTTATCTCGCTCCGAAATTCCATAACAGGCTCCCAAGCCTTTCAAACAACTCAACCGATGCTCAACGCTCTAAAACTAGTCAGTAAATGTACAAATCCATAAATATATACTCTAATACTCACTATAATACTATTTACAACAATTTCTATTTTCGTTCGAAAAGTCGATAAAATCACTCTCGGGCCCACATGTCCGGATTCCGAAATTTTTTGAAGATAAACATTATCCATGGCATCACAAACTCAAATATATAATTTACTCTCAATTCCATGCACAAATTCGTGGTCAAAATTAAAAAATATAAATTTTTAGGTTTTCTACCCAAATCCCAAATTTTCACTAATTTTCCATGAATTTCCATGTTAAAATCTATTTATCATCCCAAGTAATTAACTTACAATAGGTGGGAATCACTTACCTTGACATAGATAATGAAAATCTCCTCTTCAAAAGCTCCAAAGATCGCCCAACCAAGAGAGAAATGTGCTAAATCCCTCTTTTTAAAACATTCTGCCCAGCACAGTCGCCCCTTCTTCGCATTCGCGACCAAAGCCCCGCGTTCGGGATACCTTCAGGCCCTACTGCTTCGCGTTCGTAGTTGAAGCTTCGCATTTGCTAAAGGCTAAATGACTCCAGGCCCCGGCTCCCTCTCTCTTCTTCGCGTTCGCGTAGCCTTGGCCTCGTTCGCGAAGGCCTTCCCAGCTACTGCCTCGCATTCGCATCCACTGCCTTGTGTTTGCGAAGGCCAAATCCCAGCAGCCTCAAAGTTCCTCTTCGCGAACGCGGGACTCACTTCGCGAAGAAGGAAACTAGATACCAGCAACAACAGTTCCAAAATAGCTCAAATTGATCCGAAACCACCCCTAAACACACCCGAGGTATCCGGGACCCCGTTCAATCACACCAACCAGTCCCATAACATAACACGGACCTACTAGAGGACTCAAATCAAGTCAAACATCACCAAATCATGAATCACACCCTAATTCAAGCTTAACGAACTTTAGAACTTCAAACTTCTATATTCGATGCCAAAACCTATCAAATTACGTCCGACTGACCTCAAAATTTGCACACAAGTCGCATTTGACATTGCGGACCTACTCCAACTTCCGGAATTGGAATCTGAACCCGATATAAAAAGGTCTACTCCCGGTCAAACTCCTCAAAAACCTTCAAATTTCTAACTTTCGCAAAATGACCTACGGACCTCCAAATCCACATTCGAACGCGCTCCCAATACTAGAATCACCTTATGGATCTATTCCAAGACTCGGAATCCCTAACGGATATCATAACATTGAAATCTACTTCAACCCAAATTAGTGAAATTCATCCAAAAATGCCAGCTTTCCACAATAGGTGCCAAACGCTCCCGAGTCATCCAAAACCCGATCCGAACATATGCCCAAGTCCAAAATCATCACACAAACCTGTTGGAGCCTTCACATCCCGATTCCGAGGTCGTTTACTCAAAAATAATATCTTAGTTATTTCCTCCAACTTAAAGCTTCCGAAATTAGAATTTTCTTTCCTTATTAACTCCGAACTTTCCCGAAACTCAATTCCGACAACACGTACAAGTCATAATACCTGAAGTGAAGCTGCAGATGTCCATACTTTCAATGTCACCTATATGCATATTAACCACTTACCCGCTTTGTAATATTTTGCACAAACCCGAACTATCGGGCCGATTGGCCAAATGAGCCGTCGAACTCAGTGGGTACGATATCGAATATCAACCCCGGATGGCCATAAAGTCTCAAATTTTAGCGGACTTCATTGCCGATTTCATGCCAACCCTCGTACCCGAAGTCAAAAAGGAACTCTTATTAAAAGCATGTACATCATCGGGGGTATGGACCCTTTTCACATATAGTGCTTCAAATGTGAAGGAGTTCGGGCTAGGCATAATTTTGAAACCGCCCACGGGTATCACTATTAGGCAATCTATCAAAACTTTTAGGTTGACTAATAATGACGCCGAGTACGAGGCCATGTTTGCGGGTCTCGAGCTAGCTAAATGCTTAGGAGCAGAAGTCATTAAAGCCAAGTGTGACCCTTTACTGGTGGCGAACCAAGTAAGCAAAACCTTCGAAGTTCTAGAGGATAGAATGCAAAGGTATTTCGACAAGCTGCATGTAACCTTGCACCGTTTCAAGGAATGGACTTTATAGCATGTACCTCGAGAACAAAACAGTAAGGCTGATGAACTTGCAAGTTTAGGGTCATCGGTCGAGGAAGATGATATAAAATCGGGGACTGTCATTCAACTCTCAAGATCCAGGATCGGGGAAGGTCACACAGAGATAAACTCTACAAGCTTAACCTGGGATTGGAGGAATAAATATATTGAATACTTTAAGAACGGAAAAATCCCATTGGACCCTAAAGAGTCGAGGGCCCTACGAACCAGAGCTGCTCGATTCACATTGACTGAAGATGGAACAATATACAGAAGGACATTCAATGGACCATTGACAGTATGCTTAGGACCAGGAGACATCGATTATGTTCTACGAGAGGTCCATGAAGGCACTTGTGGGAACCACTCCGGCGCCGAATCACTGATTCACAAAATCGTTAGAGTAGGATACTATTGGGATAACATGGAAAAAGACACTAAGGAGTTTGTTCGAAAATGTGATAAATGTCAAAGGTTTGCATCGATGATCCATCAGCCCGGAGAACAACTTCATTCAGTCCTATCCCCATGTACATTCATGAAATGGGGTATGGATATCGTTGGCCCTCTGCCATCGGCCCCAGTTAAAGCCAAGTTCATTTTATTTATGACTGACTATTTCTCTAAATGGGTTGAAGCATAGGCGTTCGAGAAAGTGAGAGGGAAAGAGGTAATAGACTTCATATAAGATCACATTGTATGTCAATTTGGGATACCTACCGAAATAGTGTGTGACAATGAAAAATAATTTATCGGCAGCAAAGTGATGAAATTCCTCGAAGACCACAAAATAAAAAGGATATTATCAATGCCGTATCACCCTAGTGGGAACGGACAGGCCAAGTCGACAAACAAGACTATTATTCAAAACCTAAAGAAAAGGTTGAACGACGCTAAGGGGAAATAGAGATAAATTCTACCCGAAGTCATTTGGGCATATCGAACAACGTCAAAATCCAGTACGGGGGCAACCCCGTTCTCCTTAGTGTATGGCTTTGAAGCCTTAATTCCAGTCAAAGTCAGGGAACCCAGTGCTAGGTTTTGACATACAACAGAAGAGTCAAATCACGAGGCTATGAATACTACCCTCGAATTATTGGATGAAAAATGAGAAGTCGCACTCGTTCGAATGGCTGCACAAAAGCAACGAATCGAAAGATAATACAATAGGAGAACCAATCTTCGCCACTTCAGAGTTGGGGACTTAGTCCTGAGGAAAGTTACTATCAGTACTCAAGATCCTAATTAGGGGAAGCTCGGCCCAAATTGGGAAGGACCCTACCAAGTCCTCGACATCATCGGAAAGGGATCTTATAAGCTCGGCACGATGGACGGCGGACAACTACCTAATAATTGGAACATATTGCTTCTCAAACGGTATTATTGCTAAGGTATGACTTTATTCCTTTTTTTCATTTATATATTCGACACTAACTCACTGCAGATGATAGATCCAAGATATCGAGACTTCAGGTTTTAAAGCACGCGTTGCACTCTTTTTCTCCTAGAACGGTTTTTGTCCCAAGTAGGTTTTTCCGACGAGGTTTTTAACGATGCAACAATTATGTGCTACATGAGGATGATTCAACAGTATCCAAGGCTTCTTTACAATAAACCTCAAATACTGGGGGGCATCACCCTCGAATGTTACATTTTTTAGGAAAATACTTCGTGTCAAAGGGTCTCAATAGAGAAACTTTGTAATGGGCCAAACGGTTGAATGAACCGTGCCCGTATAGATTAGTCGAACCTCGATAGAAAAACATGTATGCATGTATATTTTATACAAAGAATCATTCTTTCTATATCAAACATCTTGTGTCTCAAAGAAAATTTTCTACTATACAAGCTCCATACTTATGATTTTGTGAGAAATGGCTCAAAGGCCAAGTGCAAATATACCTCGTACACTTGGGGACTACCGTCGACGATAGACATATTCGAGTAATCTAAACTCAAATTCATAAGACTTTAAAGAGGCACCCCTCGATCTATAGGCCAAGGGCATCACTCTCGGGGACTAACACTTCGAACAAGTTCGAAGTGTTATTGATAAATAAGCCCAAGAGGCATACCCAAAGGCTACGGCCAAATTAAATCGGCTTGGAGACGTTAGAATTCCGCAATAAACATAGGCCTTAGAATTCTTTGAAAATACGGTTAAAAAAGGCTACCCTTGGCATGTAATCAAAAGGGCTTCGATAAAATCAGCCCTCAAAAAACCTTAAGAGGTATCAAATTATCTTAACACAAACGCGCTAAGGCACAAAAGGCAAAGGGGTTTCAATCGATATCGAACCCTCAAAAAACCTAATAGGTAAAGAATACGTGTTAAGTCATAAAGAAATTCGTTTTACCTAAGTATTCTAAGCTGAAAAAGGGAAACAATAGCCATCTTTTAGAGGCCATATCGGCCCAATCTAAAGAGCCTAAGGGCCAATATACTTCAAGTTCGAGATTTTGTTCTCACTCAATTCGGACCTAAGGATTCCACTATTCCGAGCTCAAATAAAATATAGCTCGAGGATTCATCATTATTTGATATAAAACCTTAAGGGGTTTGTTACTGTGAGTTTAAAACTTACTCGAACTGGGCTTCAATAAATCCATCCAAAATCAAAATCCCGAACATATTGTTAAGCTCGGGGACTCGCCCTCGCTTAACTAAAAAATATAAGGGTTTGTTCTACTCTAAGTTCAAGCTATTGCTCACTCGATTATAGAGGCTACAGTAACCCGATTGCAATAAAGTTTTCACAAGGCAAAGGCAAAACAAAATTTATCATAAATCAGAAGTCGGAGAATAAATAGAAAGAAAAGAAATATTTTATATATACAAAGTATTTACAAAGACCACTCAGGGTCTTACACAAAAAACAAAAGGAGAAAAAATCCTAAGTGCCTAGTTCGCCTCGGGAACCGCATCTTTGGGAGCTTTATCTTCATCTGCGCTCTCGGATGCACTTGTAGAGTCTTCTTCATCAGAAAGCAAAGCTACGACCTTGTCCTCCAAAACCTTTGCATTCTCGATATCAGACGTGAGGTCAAATCTAGGAGCATGTACCTCCTCAAGAGTCTCTCTTCGAGACTGGCACCAAGCATGCTCGGCAACACGGGACAATCTAACCTCAGCAGCATCAGAAAGTTCATTTGCCCGAGTGTTAGCGGCTTCGGCGCCAGATCGGTAGGAGGCCACGATCGCCTCTGCCTCGGATGTGTCCCTTGCAAGCTCAGTGGCCAACCGAGTCTCGAGCTCTACAACCTTTTGGGCTCAGGTCAAGTTCTCCTACTTCACACTTTGGAGTTGACACTCAACCGCAAACAGTTGGGCCCGAATCGCTTCTTTCTCCAAGGTGAGACGGTCCATGTTCTGCTTCCACCCCAAAGTCTCTACCTCTTTCATCTCGGCCTCCTAACGAAGCTACTAAACCAATTCGGCCTTCTGCTGAACCTGCATGATCAAAGTGTTAGTTTCCAATATCAAGTTAATACATAACAAGCTCCCAAAAATTTATATTACCGGTTCAATGAGATGGGTCGGATCTCAATGAGCTCTTGCTAGCTCGGCTTGAATGCTCATGATCTCCTCTTCTTTTTGCACATAGAGGAGTTTGAGGGCGTTTCTCTCCTCCGTAAGCTTTTTGAGATCATCCTCACATCGGGCTATCTCAGCTCGGTACTTGGAAGACGCTTCTTGATGGAGCATTGTAGCTTGTACAGAAAGAAAGGAAATCAGACTTAGAGAAATAAGAACAAGCGCAGGCATGGTAGCATGGGCTAAAACTCACTTGGTTCAGAAGCCGATGAGCCTCATCAAAAATGAGTGAGGAGTCAAGGTCGGAAACATCATCGACCCCCGCGAAGCAACCACGAAATATATCATCCCCTTCGGGGGCCGTCCCCATATCGGGGGTCCCCATGGACCGGGCATCCCGAAACTACCCCACATAGAACATAGGTCCGGGGGGCGAATCATCAATATTGATTGCCCCGAGTGAGTCACTTGGAGCATTCTCTTCTCTTTGAAGGGCCTCAGAACTAGACCCTTCGGTCACACCCGCCGGTTGCTCATCACGGCAGGAGGCATCATCAACACCTGATTATTCGGTGATGCTACTCGGACCTTCCCCCGAGATCACCTTGGTCTGCAGCTGAACCCCCTCGACCATAACCGGCTCAACAGCTTTCAAAGCTTCTATGTTTTCCCTCTTCTGAGCCACCAGTAGAAAGTCGATATCTTCTCCCTCCTCGTCTTCATCTCATAGCGTTTGGACTACATCGGCAGGCAGAACAGTGAGATCAGTCTTCGCCTTTCGAAACCTGCTTTTCTTGGGCCTTCGGGTATCTGGTGGCGAGGCCCTTCTCCTTTTCTTATCTTTGGTCGGCTTCAGGACCTCCTCTTCCCCGAGAGGAGGCGGCCTCATAATAAAATTATCTCCAAGACCTGTATGAGAAGAAATCAAGTTAAAATGAAGTATTTCACAGGAAAGCATCAAACATAGACATTGGAACTTACCATGATTTTTGGCCTCCTATCGATCCTTGGCTAAATCATGCCATGAGTGCTCAGCATACGATGAGGTTGAAACCAGTTGTCGAACCCAACCTGCAAGGTCTGGGGCTGCACCAGGAAACCAGGGGGAAGTTGCAGCATAAAGAAGAATATAGATGAGAAGAGGTAAAGGAAACATAACAAGTAATCAAACGTTATCGGTGAAGTTCTACTTATACTTCATGTTCCATTCTTTGGGGAATGGCATCTTCTCGGTGGGGATTAAATCGGAGGTCCTGACTCGAACAAACTGGCACATCCATTCTCGGTCCTTGTCCTCATCTATGCTCGAGAATAGCACCTTCGTGGCCCGACGCTGAAGCCTTATCAGTCTGCCCCGATAAAGACGGGGTTGTATAACTTAATGAGATGATCGAGGATGAAAGACATCCCATCGATCTTGCTCGAGAAGAATCTGAGCAAAATGACAATACACCAAAAAGAGGGGTAAATATGGCCTAGTGTTACCCGCTATTGGCGGTAAAAGTCGATTATGACAGGATCGACGGAACCCAGTGTGAAAGGGTAAGTATATACACTTAAGAACCCTTTTACATGAGCGGTGATGTCCTCTTCGGGGGTAGGAATCTCCACCTCTTTATTCTCCCAGTGACAACCCTTTTTCACCTGTTCAAGATCGCCTTCGGATATCGAACAGATGTATCTAGAAATGGGCTCGCATCGGCCAAGAACAGAAGAGGGTTTTCGACTTTAAAGCCGGAAGAAAGTTCACATGGACCGGGTATGCATTCTTCGATACATGGCTCCACCGGTATTTTGTCACCGGCCGGCCGCGATAAGGAGGCCTTTTCTTCTTGAGAAACGGCCGTTGATGTTTTTGCCATTGCTATATGAGGTTTAAGGAAGGAAAAGGCAGAATTTGCGTTTTAATAAGAGATTGGCAAACGGAAACAGACAAAGTTGATGGACTTGAAGAGAATAGAAGAGCTTTTGAAGATTAGAAGAAGTTTGAAAGTAAAGTTTGAAAAGATTATGAAGGTGGTCTACTTATAATAGCCACTTTGACGATTTGAAAGAACTGGTGGCCGGCCATCAACTTGCCTTAATTAATGACCTTGGGAATTGCGCAGACGTGATACTTCAATCACTTTTGTCTCTTACGTCACGATGTTGACGTCATAATTGATCGAGGTACTAAATCGAAGGCTCAGTTCGTTTCTTCTCATTATACTCCAAGAAACGAGAGGACTATCTGTATACGGTCAAAATCGGGCCTACCCGATTTTGCTGTTTGAATGAGACAAGGGAGTTGCATCGAGGGTGGCCTCGTATTAAATCAGACTCGAGCTCGAAGATGAGACATCAAGCCTAGAGATCGAAGAGTACTTTAAGACTGAGGCCAGCAACGATCGAGATTAAGTATGACCGACTTCGAGGGGAGCATAATAACGGAATGTCGAGATATTAGTAACCGGTCGAAGACCATGATGTGAATTTCGGGACAGATATCCGTGATTGGTCGAGGATCATGGAGTGAATCTCGGAACGGACCAAATCAAAAGCGGTTAACTAGCTCTTTATACGATTTCCTTCTGTAATTAGAGACATATCATAATTAGGTTTTCTTTACTATATAAAGAAGAGTTCCAATCATTTGTAGGGCATCATGATTCACTGATAAGAATATACATATACGTTGCTTTCTTTCTCTTACTTATTGTTCATCATTGCTTATTCCATCCTCTGCTGTTCTTATTAACTAACCTCGAGACTATCTCGAATCGAGGTCGAGGCATTATTTGCAGATCAATTTGATTTATTTTATTGTCCAATTTATCTATTTAATTCGTTGTTTATCGATTGGTGCTGGTTTAAATCACATATCCTTAAAATCACAATATAAGTTTAATTGTTACTCAATTGTTAGGGTAAACAATAGTATTGTGCAAATATTTTAGATTTAAGTTATACATATATATA